>JAULBS010099762.1:0-16250 GCA_032355785.1 Symmetromphalus regularis | reverse complement strand
ACAAGTTTTATGTGGAATATCTTTTGATTTCAAGATAAATGTGGGATAGCTTCAGAAACCTACATACACCCTTTGTGAACCAGATGCAGCTCACTTAGGGGCATTCAGTGATACTAGTAAGTTCCAAACCCAGACTTACACCCTTTTGGTTGTGAAGCAGCGATTTAGTGTTTATAATTTGTTTAATACATCCATAAATTTGTGATTATATTTGTCAATAAACAAAACAAAAGTAACAATAAAAAGAAAAAAATCAGTATCCACTTCTTACCGATGTCTATCACCCATAAAAACTGATGTTATTAAAATCTCTGCCTCCCTTTTAATCTTCTGACTACTGTCATCGAGGTATCTCGATAGACGTGACGTCAGACTGGGTGTTTTGATGAAGAAAAAATGTCTTTGAAAATCGCAAAACCTACCTTGAAAGTCTTTGAAAAGTCTTTATTTTTTGTTAAGCAAAATGTGCAAGAACCCTGTATATACAAATTAAATGAGGACAGATTTTTATCCGAAGCCGATGATTGGTGTAAATGGCGATTCCCAAGCTGTCAAATCATACTGGTATAAAAACGTTCTATCTTCATCATTAATGTTATCTTTATTTTTCTCTACCCTTTTTATATATTTACCGATTTCAAATAAGAGCATGTGTGCAAGGATTTGAAATTAACTCCAATCGACCAGACCTCACTAGTTATAATGCTCACAGACCAATTAAAATGTGTAAAATCTTCACAGAATACTGGAAATATTTCCAGCTAGACAATAAGTAAAGTAATTCTGTGCCTGTTAGGAAATATGATAACTTTATACCTGAAATTGCAAATAATATTTCTAAAATACCTGATAAGTGTGTTTGTTAGGGGTGCAATGATACGAATAAAACCGTGTTGCGATATATTGTGATACAGCAAACCCATATTACAATACATACTGAAATACAGTTTGATTAATTACCAAGATGTGATAAAGCCATTTTTTGATATTAACATTCTAATTACTAAAAATATCTCAGGCAGGGAGAGCTGTACCAATTTCTGTAAAAAAAAGAACATATGGACACAGTAGATTTATATGTTTTAATTAAGTTTAACTTTTATTTTGATAACTTACTGTCATAGTCACAATTTTTATAAGAATCGATGTATACTCATTAGGTAGATATATCGCGATACATGAAACCATATCGCAGTATGTATTGCGCTCAGTAAGTATTGCAAAATACTAGTATACCGGTATATCACTGCACCCCTACTGTTTGTACAAAAAGACGAGAGGCATATTTGGAGGTGGATACAGATGTAAAATAACAAATGTAATCACAATTGAAACCTTTGGATGTGAGCATGAGTTTTAATAGTACATTCAGTGCCTTAAATTACATGTAATTTAAAATTAATATTTTCTTAATTACCGGTATTTCATGTGAATAAAAGTCACAGATTTCTATATTAATTTAGTTATTTTGTTGAAATTTGAAACAATTATTAAAGGAATACTGTCCAGGAATACAATGCATGTATTTAATTTTTAACAAAATAGTCAGGTTTGTTTTTTGAGAATTGTATCAATGTCTTTTATTTTTTTTATTTTATGTATTTTTTTTTTTTTTTTATATTTTATTATTTGAACTAAAATAAATGATACCCCCTTCCAAAATTGCTGGGACAGACCCTGAATGTTATCAAAAAAGCATTGCAGATAAGGACGGTATTCCTTTAATTTGTGTTAATACTATCATATGCATGTTGTTCTGTTGCCATGGTTATGCACATGTTAAATAAATAATGTTGATGTCATGCTGATAAGTATGATGTCATGCAATTGTTTTTTCAAATAACATATTACATTTATTTTCACTGGATGTTATGTTAAAAATAACATTTCATTTAATTTCACTGGAATAACAATTTTGTTATTAAATTGTGTTTGAATTACGTTAAGCTTCTCATTGACACTAGGGCATTTAGCAGATTGATATTATAGTACATTGTATTTAGTATTTGACTAATCAGCATTTCCGTAAATTAGTCATTTTCGAATAATTTTACATTTTATTTATATATATTGTTTTTTTAATGGGCTAAATACTGTAACAGTCTTTATAAGGGTGATTGTTGCTTTATAAAATTTAATAAACATGGATTTAATAACTATACAATAATTATGGTCATTGCCATACATCACCTTAAAATAGTAAAGTTCATGATTTTTCTTTATTATTTATTTATTTAAAAAACAATCATGTATTTATTTTGTATTTTTTTTTTTTATGTACTTACATATATATATTTGAAACCTGACATACGACACATTCTTTGTTTACTTTTTCTATTTATTAACACTTCATTAATTTAAAACAATGTATATCATCATGAAAACAGTAATAAACAAAATAATTTTTATTTTAAAAGATTTGGTTGGGTTTTTGGTACCAAATTTATCAGATGTGTTATTCACTTAAAATTCACGTAATCAAGGAATTCAAACAATCCATAATCATTTTTATAGAACATATTTTTGAGATATAACACACAATTTTATGAATATAAGCAAATTATTACATATTTTTAATTTAATAATTAAAATTAGTTTTTTCCTGCATAAACAATTATAAAAAATTTTAAATGATAAAACAAATCCAGACAACAAACATACCTAACAAAAGTTTAAATAAATTTTGTATAAATATTTCTTTTTTGTTGTAGTTATTGCTCACTTTATTTCCTTTTGCTTATATTAACATAAATTAACATAATACTACCATCTTGATAACTAATGGGATATTTTACTAACAATGTTCTCTTAGTGTAATACATAATTATATTATCCTCAATCTTTCAAACAGGTCATTTTGTTAAATGATTCACAAGTTATATGTACTACAATACACTAAAGGTATATAGCAAAATATTGCAATCATGAAATGTATGCTGCAAAATATTGCAATCATGAAATGTATCCTGTGAAATATTGTATTCATGAAATGTATACGGCATAATATTGCAATCATGAAATGTATACAGCAAAATGTTGCAATCATGAAATGTATACTGCAAAATATTACAATCATGAAATGTATACTGCAAAATATTGCAATCATGAAATGTATACTGCAAAATGTTGCAATCATGAAATGTATACTGCAAAATGTTGCAATCATGAAAAGTATCCTGTGAAATATTGCAGTCATGAAATGTATACTGCACAATATTGAAATCATAAAATGTATACTGTGAAATATTACAATTGTGAAATGTATACAGCAAAATATTGCAATTATGAAATGTATACTGCAAAATATTGCAATCATGAAATTTATACTGTGAAATATTGCAATCATGAAATGAATACTTTGGCTTTGATTTCGGTAAATTTACATGTACCATAATTACAAAAAATAAAAAATCAGGAATTTTCAATTTCACTTCAAAAACATAGGTGATAAAATCCTGTTAATATAGTAAGTCAGATCTACTGTCATTCTAATTCAGTGTTCAAAATATTCCTCTTACCTCCAAATATGTATATTAGTTTGATGTGACGTCTGCCAAAATGAGACAGTGGAACCATATACTGATTTGAAAAAAGAAATTGTGTGTATGCAATAAATGTCAAGAATTGTTGCCCTTTAGGCAAGAGGTCTTTTATCAATGACGGATGCTAGCTTGAAGGAAGATCATCGACAGTTACTCGTTAGGAAAGGCGGTGGTCTTTTGAGGAACATGATTCCAAAATCCAGCCACAGTAAGTTGGGTGGGTGTTGCATGGACGAAGAAAAGATTTGTTACAGATCTAAACAACAGTGCATGTCAAGATGATACTTTCTGTAAGACAAATCTCATTAAATTAAGAATTTAGTTTTCCAGAAAGATGGTGGACATATTTTCTCAAGGATAAGTCTCCTTGAATTAATTTATTTTGCTAGATTATAGACAAATCTCATTGAATTTAGACTAGTTTTTTAGATTTTTGACAAGTCTCCTTGAATAGAGAATTTATTTTACCAGATTATGGACAAATCTCATTGAATTTAGACTCTTTTTGATTTTTATTAAATTTCCTTGAATTAAACATTTATTTTTCAAGACTATGGACAAACCTTATTGAACATAGACTAGTTTTTATACTATTTGGATAAACTCGTTAAATTAAAACATAATTTTTTTATGACATAGACAAACCACTTGAATTAAGACTAGTTTTCCAGGTTATGGATAAATCTCTTTGAATTAAGAATTTTTTTTTAGATTTTGGACAAACTGTAATGAATAAATACTTTGGTTTTCCAGACTATAGACAAAATTGGATTAAGACAGGTTTTGAGGATAAGAACTTGATGGAAATATGGCAGGTCCTACTTACATTAGGCCCCTGCAAAGCTTCATATATTTGTTTTGATTCAAAATCATCACTTCGATTTGATTTTTGTGTATTCAGAATTTTGAATATTTCAGTGTATCGATAATTGGAAAGAGAGCGACAAGCTTTCTGGCCAACTGTTAACATTAATAAACAATAAACAAAGCAAGAAATAAGACCCTCACATTATAAAATGAAATTCATATAAATAACCTTTTAACCTAACAATACTCTTTATCTCTCTAGTTCAATTGTTCAATCTTTGTAGACATTAGTACTGGTTTTCTATTTAGGGGGCTGTATTATTTCAACTTCTACCTTGTATAATCATATTAATCACCGTACGTACACCCAAATGCAGTGGGTGTTCATAATTTATATCATCTTTCTAATTTCTTTTACTGAGCTCAATACTCCTTCACTGACTGCATCTGATATGCTTAATTATTCTCTAAGGTATTAAAGATTCGATTTGAATATTCCATTTGAAATTCGATTTGATTGGAAAAATTGACATCCGTAGGGCCCTAACTTACATGCCTTATAATAAAATGGAATGTTATTTTTAATATCTTCTGGGTGTTACCTGTCTTCAGTTGATATGACGTGTGCTGTTATGAAGAAAAACAGGGTTGCATACTTATTTATTTATTTAACGACCCTCCAGCACAAAAGTAAACATTGGCTATTGGGGGTCACACTATGGTTAATTCAAACATTTATCTGAACACATATACATTTAAAAAAAAATATATAAACCAAACAAATCAATGATATCAAACGTATACACAATATATTAACGAATGAAACTAAGACCAAGAAATAAAAACTGGTCCCCTTTAAAAATAATAAGCTGTGGGTGGAATCAATACTGTAATAAGCTGTGGGTGGAATCTAAATGATTCCACCACAACCTCATTAACAAACACATTATCTCTTAACAGGTTGAAGGTGAGGACAATCCACCAAAATATGACGCACCGTCAATATACACTGAAAGTGCTCACAATGAGGTGGATGGTCCCTTTTCAAATGAAAAATATGAGTTAAAATAAGTATGGCCAATACGAGAACGACACAAAACAATTTCATCCTTCCTTGACCGACTGTAGGAGGACGGCCACTTTCCCAAGACCGGCTCAATAGAATGAACTTTGTTCGCTCTCGCATTGTCCCATTCACCCTGCCAATTAGTTAAAATATACCTGTTAATCGCAAATTTAAAATCAGAAAAGGGGATACCCATGTTGGCACTAGGCAAATTCAAGGCATCCTTGGCAGCTAGGTCTGCCTTTTCATTACCCCTAAAGCCAACGTGACTGGCATCCAACAGAAAACAATTTTCTTTTTAGAAGATAAAAAGACACACTTTCGTATCACCATCCCAATCAAAGGATGTTCAAGCTTCATATTATTTAAAGCTTGGAGACACGAAAGTGAGTCTGTAAAAATAATAAATTTGGATGCATCTGAAATTTTAAGTTTGTTCAGGGCATCAAGAATTGCCTGAATTGGGTTGCTTACAGAAGTTTTGGAAGGTGTGCGTCCAAGGATATTAATTTTTTTTTTTAATTGGAACCAAATTATAACAGAAAAAAAAGAAAATTGGTGGGTGAAGGGCCCTTCTGAATATACCTATGAGAAGCATAGATGCTTTTCTATGAGCCTCTGTGGTAAGGCATCGGACTCTCAAGCTGAAAGACAGTGGTTCAAAATCCATTAGAGGCTGGCCCACTCTTGACTATGTGTCAATATTACCAAAAGTTTGACATCCAACAGCTGATGATTAATAAATCAATGTTCTCTAGTGGCGTCATTTGTTACAGTAAAACATTAGCAGAGATGAGAATTCTCTGCGGATTTGCGGAATTCTGACTTTTAAATGGTTACGTAGCTTTCATGAATGCTAGCCTGTGCTGAACGTAAGGCTAGTTTTTCAAACCACCACCTATACTGTATTTACTGAATAATCACTCGGAACTGTCGGTGAACACCGAAGAGTTCCGATGAGTAATAAAGCACTATCTATATTGAATTATTTTTGCGGGGAATCTCAATTTTCGTTCAAGTGGCATGTGAACACATCATTACGCTTACTTCTTCAGACTTTTTTTCACAATTGCCATTCTCATCTCTGCATAAGGGAAGTGTAGGCCTAATACATTCATCCTGTATTCAGCCATTAGCCGTTATTAAACAGAAATGATGATTACCATAAAACTACGTACACTGTACGTTTAATATTTCTCTGCTAATGCTCTGACAACTACTTCTGCTTTGTTAATAAATTATAACTATATATAATAATAGAATTATTTTAACACTAAACTTGCCAAACTGTACTGAACCTGGCAACCATTTTCCACATAACAAGTGAGAGTTATTGCTGTTTAGGCTAGAGGTCTTTTGTCTATGACGAACCTTGACATCAAGTCAACAGAATATGACCAGATACTCTTCAGAAATGGTGAAATTGTGGAGGATGCCGTATCTGGTAAGTCTGTTAATGGATTAAGTATAAATTGTGATCATATCTGGCCATTCTTTTGTTTTGTAATAAGGTGAGTTAATATTTCATTCAGAAGTCCTCTCCCAGGGGCGGTTCCAGCAATTGTGAATAGGGTGTGTGTGTGTGTTCAACTTTGGAGGGCAATGCCCGACCTTGCGATCGCTGAAGTGTTCTAAAAGAAAAATGTTCATTGCCCGAAAATTGCCGGGGAGGCGTGCACCGTGTGCACCCCCCTATGGAACCGCGCATGTCTCCATCTCTCTCTCTCTCTCTCTCACTCTCTCTCTCTCTCTCTCTCTCTCTCTCTCTCTCTCTCTCTCTCTCTCTCTCTCTCTCTCTCTCTCTCTCTCTCTCTGCCCCATATACATGTATGGTATATATATTATAGAGCTCCATTATAAAGTTAACAAGGTTAATTTTAACCTTTATTGTGTGTAACTAGAGTTAATGCCCTTCAGATAGGAGAATTCCTGTATATAATGACATGTGTATAATACCACAGTTGCGGCCCAATGGTGCAGTGGATACATTATCTGACTCAGCTGGTAGGTACTGGGATCAAATCTCAGTCGAGGCATGGCATTTGTAATCTGACCACCGACTCCAACCCAGAGTGAGTGCTCCGCAAGGCTCATTGGTTAGGTGTACACCACTTACACCGACCAGTGGTCCACAACTGGTTTATCAAAAGGCATTGGTTTGTACTATCTCGTCTGTGGGATAGTGCAAATAAAAGATCCCTTGCTGCTTATTGGTAACAGTAGCCACATTAGTGTGGTGGCAGCGTTTTCATCTCTCCTCCTAACACTAACCTCTGTCCTGGAAACACAGCACATGAAGCTGAACTGTGTGTCCAGGACAGCGTGCTTGAACTTTAATTAGATATGAAAATAAGTAGAGGTGATCAATGCCAGCAGTGATTCCCAAAGTGGGTGGAACCATCACCCATGGGAGCAGGGCAGTAGAAAGATCCATGGGGGTAAGGAAAAGGGGGATAGCATGGAGGAATCAGAATCAAGTAATATATATATTTTTTTTTTTTTAACCTAATACTATGAAAGAGGTGTGTCTTCATATATGTGAGGGGTAGGGGTGGGGTGGGGGATGGGAGCACTAGGGATGTAGCCTGGGAGCCAATGGAGTGGTAGCTCGAAAATGTTTGGGAATCACTAATTTTGAAGAACATAAGATTTCTCAAATGCAGCACCAGATGCTAATAGTGGAGGTAAGGATTGTTTGTAACAGCTTGAAATAATATTTCAAATGAAATGGCAGAAGTGGGTGCACTCAAGCTAGGTCGGATATATGTTGCAAACACTAATTTTGTAAGAGAAAAGTAAGAGGGAAGGTCTTGTAACAGCTGCATGAGACAGATTCTGCTGAAGAAGTTAGAATAATTCTTCTGGATAGTGATGCAAATGGCTGTCAAGAGTTCAGCACAGTGGTAAGGTGTACTGATGGCTTCATTGCGAGATGAGCTTGAGTAAGTAAATAAAAAAATATGTTACAGTGTGTAAAACAAATTGCAGTCTTCCTAAAACTAGGCTAGGTCCTTTTAAAAGGCATATAACTGATTAAGACACACAAGCATTTTTGCTAAATACATTGAAGGATCTTTTTTGACCCTCAGGTCCAAAGTAAAATCCAGCCAGCAGTCCATAACACATGCATTTTTGCTAAATAAATTGAACGATCTTTTTTTGACCAAATTAAAATCGTCTTAACATGTTTATACAGGTAATCATGGCAACACCAACCATAATGTAGGTTTATTTTTGCGTATTCTGTGTATGACAGAGTTATTGCCCTTCAGGCTCGTGGTCTTCTGTCAATGACGAGTGCTGATCTTAAGGTGGCCGATCCAGAAATATATTATGAGAAAGAAGTGATGGAGGATATGGGAGGTGCCCCACCTGGACACAATGGTGAGTTAAGTGAGTTAGGTATCACCGTGTATTGAGTCCTTCTGAGAATTTAGCTCAAGAGGTAATTTTTATACCCTTCAGCAAACCCATTTATAGTTTTTCTCATTCCAGCCAGTGGTCCATAACACATGTATTGTTGCTAACTAAATTGAAAGATCTTTTTTGACCCTCAGGTGTAAAGTAAAATCTACTTAACATGTTCATACAGGTAATCATGGCAACAGCAACCATAATGTAGGTTTATTTTTACGTGTCCTGTGTATGACAGAGTTATTGCCCTTCAGGCTCGTGGTCTTCTGTCAATGACGAGTGCTGATCTCAAGGAGGCCATTCCAGATAGATATTACGAGAAAGAAATGGTGGATATGGACATGGCACCCGGAGAGAATGGTGAGCTGAGTTAAATATCTCCATGTGCTGAGTTCTCCTGGGAATTTAGCTTGAGAGCTAATGTGTCTACCTGAAGTGTGATGGGTCATTAGTTCAAACCCCTTCAGCGAACCCATTTATGCTTTTTTGTCATTCCAGCCAGTGGTCCATAACTGATTTAATATCTAGGGCATAGAATATGCTATCCTGTATGAGAAAGCAGGAGCACTGGAGAGGGGGACTAGCTCCCCAATTATTCTCTTGAATATGTTCATTATTCATCATTGTATTATTAACCGGCAAATTTTGGTGTTCAGAAACGGGAGCAGCCCCCCCAACCCCCCATATGAATTTGGTTCCAACACCCATGGAAAGTACTTATGAAAGATCCCTTGCTGCTACTTGGAAAGACTAGCCTATGTGGTGGTATCTGGTTTCCCCTGAAGGACATGAGTCTTATAGTTATACATTGTGTTTGAAACCTAATAGCTTCTGAATAAACAATCTGCTGGTGTATCATTAAACAAGCAATTAGTTTTTTCTTCTGGAAATATGTTTCCACAGAAAACAATGCTTATTATTATTACATACCATATACAGTCTTCCAAAATTTGTATTCTAGGAATGAGTTTCCTGCTCCAGTTTTAATTTTAATTTTGTGTATGTCACCTGGAACATTTTATTCAAGGAACATATTGCTGACATTAGCAATAAATAGAATATCAAACTCGTTACCATTTATTATCAAATTTATTTCACCCGGGACAAAAATATGATAATAAATGGCAACTCGTTTAATATCCTCTATCTCCTCAACATAAGTGATGGCAGATAAAACTCTACAAATTACAAACTAAAGTTAATGAAAAAACAGCTTTGTAAAAGATTGACATTATATGATAAATGGATTATTAGCTTTGTATGTTTTAACATCAATAGTCAAAACACACTTGGCTAATAATTACTATTTATCTTGATATTTGTATCCTCAATGGATCATTTGCAGTTTGGGATATTTTCCGTTACAAACAGTGGTCCACAACTGGTTCATCAAAGGCCGTGGTATGTCCTGTCCGTGGGACAGTGCTTATAAAAGACCCGTTGCCGCTTATCAGAAAGAGTAGCCTATGTGGCGGCAGCAGATTTCCTCTAAAATACATATGTCAGAATGACCATATGATTGACATCCAATAGCCGATGATAAGATAAAAATCAATGTGCTCTGGAGGGGTCGTTAAATAAAACAAATTTTACTTTGTTTTATTGGTTCCTTCCAGAACACCATTGTCATACTGATCCAGTTAATAGTTAATTTGGACAGTGAATCTGAAAAAAAAAATGATTTCATAGAAAGAATTTTAAGTGATCCCGCTAAACATTTTTGGTAGATGTGGGACACTGCCAAATCATTTTGGCGTTCCCGCCGAGTTTCACTAGAATGTCTCCAGGATATATTTTCTTATATTTACGGCCATTTTGAATTTTAATATGGGGGCTGTAATAAATTATTTATATATATATCCAGGCTTTACTTTCCTTTGTGTGGAACTCTCAGATCAGAAAAAAATGAAAATAAATAAATAAATGGTAGAGAGAAAATAAAGAAATAATTTATCATATTTTAAATAATCCCTCATATTTAATCCTTAATATAACATCTTAACATTCAAAGGCTTTTCTTATTTCAAATAATCAATCTACATAGCAAATGTTAAGGTTATACACGAATATACACGAATAGTGAAAGAAAAATGTGTTTATGTACCCGTACATCTACTGAACATTTAGAGATGTGTATAATATATAAAACTGTATCAAGCTAAATTATCCATTATAAATGAAATAAGGATATAATATTTATCAACATACACAACATAACATAGTATGGTGATTGAGGTATACAGCTGTAACCAAAAATGCACGAACTTCTAGAAAACTAGGGAATATTTACATTGAGATTCGGTAGTCCAGCGGTAGAACTTAGAACTTTCAAGCTGATGGCAGTGGTACAAAACCCTTTGGAGACTTGCTCACACTTGACCACTGTCAAAATAACCAAATGTTTGACATTCAATAGCCGATGACTAATAAATCAATGTGCTCTAGTGGTGTCGTTAAACAAAACAAATAGAAAAAGGTATATTTACATGCTACGCAATGCAGACAGACAGACAGACAGACAGTTTATTAAAGTCTCACCTCATTACAATACCACATAAAAATATAATCATTAAAAATAATAAAATTGTAACGAGCCACTCTTTACTGAATTATAAGACTAACAATAAAATTAACAAACAAATACATATACAGTTAAACCAATGGTAGCATCAATAAAACAGGATTCATCGCAAAGTATATAAAATAGTTTCTTAATTTAAGAATATTATGGTAGGTTTTGGCAGCTAAAATACATATCTCGGGACAAGACAAGATAAAACACACTTTCTCTTTGTACAGTCGTGATAATTAAAAGTAATGTTTTACAGTGGTTACGAAGATCTAAAGTTAACTCAGTGTATAATGGGCAATCAAGTAAAACGCGACACTCGTCTTCAAGTTGGTTAGGACAATTAAAACATGTAACATTCAAGAATTGCAAGGAATAGTAACTAAAATACAGGTATACAAAAATAACATTTATTAAGCAAAATGTAAGACTAGCACAGTATCCTACACAGTCTAGGATCTTATAACTGATTTTTACCAACAATTTATGACCTTTTGTTAGGCCTACTGAAGCTTCTGCTTATGTCGCAAGTTCCAAGTTTTTATCAGTGATCTTTGAGTACCAAAAGCGCCCGGCTTTGTGTAGAGATGCTGTTTATGAATTTATTACCAATCCTCCAACAACGTCAGACGTGTCTTGCCAGTATGACACAAGGTCTAGGCCTTGGCCTAGATTCTATATAGACCTAGTAATAAATCTAAGAGTGATGTTTATCAGGGTTAGACATAGAAATCAGGATTTATCAAGGTTAGACATAGAAATCAGTGTGCGGCATAAAAGCAAATCTTCACTAGGTAATGCAGAATAAAGACTTCAAATGCATAAAACGAACATGGAAAAGACACACTTAATACCAAATCGACGAACCGGAAAAATAACGAGCATCTACCGGACTCAAATTTCTGCCACGATCAAAGGAAACCACATCATCACCCACCAGGCGACCGCAGAGGGAGGGAATAGACCTATTCGCGAAGTCAACATCTTCTATGACACCTGGATAGGGTTCCCCATATTATTCAAATTGCAAGTCACCGCTTTAACGCATACTCAATGCACGATATTCGTTACTGTATTGATGTTACGGCATTGACAATATGTACACAAAGTGCTCATTGTATTACATGCTTTTACGTAATGCATAGTTTGTTGACATCGCAACCAAATGCTCAACTCTCTGAATATGCTGGTAAAACAAATATCTGAAAAACAACTCGTGTCTTAGGACAATGAACGTTACGGTATTGACAGTGAATAAGCACAACTTTCTGTCAAATAACTCCTGTAAAAAAACATAGAAATTTACCTATGCTAACCTCAGCAACCATTCAAACATGGCGCCAGTTTGAAGAGGCTTGATGACGTCAGTAACCTTCCCTGTCACTCCGGCAGAGGTCGCCTCGATATGTATTCTTTACGGCATTAATGCGCGGTTCCATGGGGAAAATTAGGGGGTGGGGCGTGAGCCGGGTACGCACCTCCCCTTGGAACCGCGCATGCTTCAGAAATCATTTTTTGTCCCGACTGAAAAGCGCCGTTATTGTGGCACATATCGATGTTTGACTGTTGGCCAACTAGGATTGCTCTCATATACTAGTATACACTCCTTCACAACTGGTTTATCAAAGGCTGTGGTATGTGCTGTCCTGGACAGTACACATAAAAGATCCCTTGCTGCTTATCGTTAAGAGTAGCCAGATTAGTTTGGCCGCAGCGTGTTTTCGTTTCTCCTACTAACACTAACCTCTGTCCTGGACGTACAGTACAAGAAGCTGAATTATGTGCCCAGGACAGCGTGTTTGAACTTTAATTGGATATAAGCACGAAAATAAATACAACCAAGTAAGGGATCATCCACTTTTTTCATCATTTTCATGAGCGTACAAAACGTACTCTTTTTCCGAAAACCCCACCCCCTTTTCCCTCAAAAGCGTACAAACAGAAAAGGAAAAAAAAAATGATTTCGAAATAGTATTATTGTCATTTTTTATTATTATTTTGAAAAGCGTACATGTCCCTCTAATCCCTCCCATCTCAAAGTACGTTTTGTACACTTGTAAAAATTATAAAAGAAAAATGGATGACCCCTAACCGATCATGCCGAAAAAAAGATCCTATTTACAGACAATTCAAGTTTCTTTTATTGCTCAGTATACTAGCATATACGCCTTCTTTTACAAGGTATTACGTTTCGCATTTTCCAATAAAGGATTAGATGTGCCAACAATAATTAGATTATGCATTTCCAAGTATAAGTTATTTCTTCAACCTTATGTTTTATGTTACGCGTAACGAGATAAACAGAAGCCGTCTGGTTATTATGATCATCAAGTTCTTGAAACTTCCTAATCCAAAATCACAGAATATGCCAAAGACAGGAACGTCTGATTACCATCATCCTATTAAAGGGGCTATCTCATATTTTCAACCCCTGTCATTAAGAAAATATCCACGGCAAAATAAATGCTGTGAAGAAATAGAATCCACGGCAAAATAAATGATGTTGAGAAATAGTGCCCACGGCATTTTCCACGGCATTTTAAAGAATACTTTATTTTTTAATAAGAAAAAAATACACCTTTAAAAATAATAGTCCGTGGCAAAATAAATACTTGGAGAAATAGTGTCCACGGCATTTTTTACGGCAATTCAAGACAAATGAATGTGACACAGGCACTGTCACACTGCTTATTTTTGTCAGTAACCCTTATAGCGAGCTGCGAGTTAAGACTCATTTCCTGGTAGCAGGTCACATATAGTCTATAAAAAAAAAATCTAAATATGCCACATGCAACTATGATATTGCACCTTTAATTATATCTGTAGGAATTGATTAATTTGCAGTTATCTATCGCAAATATATGTAAAAATGCCAAAATATGGTAACCCTAACTACAGCAATGCACCTTCATGTTGCTTTCACGTGCATTCGATATATGATATGAATTTATCGTGAAATTGCTCAAATGACAATCAGTACTGACATTCAAGTGCAACCAATTTGAGACGATACGAAACACACCATGAATCCATCGTTGTCGAATACCGCACGCCTCATACACAGAAAAAACAGGAAATGTTAAAGAGAGGCGGTTAGTTACCGTATATTATAATGTATATACTTGCATGTGTTCGATACATGGAAAGCACGTGTTTAATCAGCGGGCATTAAATAGCAAACGCGAGCGGGATATAGCTCAAACGGTAGCGTGTCCGCCTGTGGAGCTGTCGGTCGTCGGGTCGATCCTTCTCAATGGGCCCATTTGCAGTTTTGGCTATCTTCCGTTCTAACCAATGGTCCACATTGTTTATCAAAGGCCGTGGTATGTGCTGTCCTGTCTATGGGACAATGCATATAAAAGTCCTATTGCTGCTTATCGGAAAGAGTAGCCTATGTGGCGTCAGCGGGTTTCCTCTAAAGAAACATGTCAGAATAACCATATGATTGACGTCTAATAGCCGATAATAAGATAAAAATCAATGTGCTCTAGAGGCATTGTTAAATATAACAAACTTTACTTTGTGTAATTGTGTGTATGTGTACGTGTGTATATATGTGTGTACGTGTACGTGTGTGTGTGTGTTTGTGAATGTGTGTGTATGTTGTGTGTACGTGAATTTGTATGCGTGTTGTGATGTGTGTGCGTGTGTTTGTGTGTGCATGTTTGTGCGCGCGCGTGCTTCCGTGCGTGCGTGAGTGTGTGTGTGTGTGTGTGTATTTAACAGCAGCATGGTGTCTTTTATATTTATATTTTATATTTATTTTCATACAGAACAACACATACCACACTATTTGGTGCACAAGTCGTGGTGAATATTATTTTTAAAACCCCCCCAAAACCGTATGATTTGATATCTGGTACAAAGTTCGTTGACTGTGAAAAACTGCGTACAACAAATCGACTCTGGAACTGTAACCCATCAAGAAAAGACTTTGTGTTTACACAAATAGCCTCAATCAATCAAACAGGACACTCCCATTCACACTAACTTACAGACCCCGATCGGAACACCAGCTTCTAAAGTAATTATCCCAAATGACCAAAAAGCCAGTGGTACATCCGGTTTGATAAATGAGTTTGTGGATCTTCATCTTAATCGGAAGTAGTCCACGTGGTGACCTACATAGTTTCCTGATTGGTTAATTCACGTAGCTATACGACAGGAAGCTTTTGTTTTATTAGATTGAATTCCTCTACGCTAAAAAAGCATCGACCAGAAATGCTTTGTTATTTTTAATTAACAAGAATAGATTTTTTTTGTATTTGTTAGGAACAAATATGTATTTATATTTAGGTTTCCTTTTAAGTGGTCTGAATTTTTTTTTGAGCGTTCAATGTTTTTTTGTTTTTTTTAAAGAGTGAGTTTCCTTTAATGGTCTCGTAATTTGCCATTATCAGTGGCGGATCCAGAAAATGCATTGGGGAGGGGAGGGCAATAATATGATTCGAATTCTTTAAAGTTAAAAAATAATAATCATCATAATCACAATTTGTTTTAATGTAATTTAAATCACACAATATAGGGGCCCGGGCCTCTGTGGCCCCCGCATAGATCCACCACTGGCAAGACAACAACCTTTAATATATTTGTTTTGTTTTTGTTGTTGTTTTTAAAATTAATTTATTATTTTATTTTATTTATTTATTTATTTTTGGCTAAATCCCAGGGGAGACGGGGATTACATGGACGCGGGAGGCTCTATATAATTATTTCACCCCACCCCACATTTTGAATAAAAAAACTGAAATTAAAATGCATAATAATCATCTTTACCTGTATTTTTCTTTATTGTATCAATGTAACACTTAACCATGTGGTCTTAGTTTAAATATACAGAAATATACATCGG
>JAULBS010099761.1:0-31638 GCA_032355785.1 Symmetromphalus regularis | reverse complement strand
ACAGGAACCTGAGTTGTGTGCCCAGGACAGCGTGCTTGAACCTTAATTGGATGTAAGCACGAAAATAAATACAACCACCACCAACCTGAGTCTTTGATATGAAAACTGTTGTAATTCTGAAAAAGTTATTCCTATTTGAATGATTAGAAATGTATCTTGATCTGTAGAATTTGTTTCATCTTATTCCATCAAAAACAAAAGTTTTCATAATTTTTACCATGTGACTGGTTATCCTATGTCACCACACATTTTCTGGATCATGTTTTAATAACCATTATGTTTGTTTTGTTTCCAGGACAAGAAGTCGCCTTGAGAATCATCACACTTGCTGATTGATGAGTTCATTCAGAATCAACTTCAATCTTATAGAAAATAATGCTCATAGAATTTTTGTAAGGACATTCTTAGTCTTAAACACAGGCGTTGTAGCCGGGTGGGGTGGGGGGACTGCCCCCCCAATAATTTAAAATTTTACTGTTATTCTTGTGTTTTTTGGGTAAAGTCAGTTGCTTTTTAGTATTAGCAGCCCCCCAATATGAATTTCGTTCCAACGCCACTGAAACACACCAGAAAAAGCAAAAATAGCCACATATGTGACGCTCCACTACAAAACCAGTAACATGGACAGGGAGGGTATGGCTTTTGAAGAGGTACAGCCTGGCCATACCACTTTTTTCTATTATTTCATATTTGTGACCTGTCATCATGAAATGAGTCTTAACTTGAATTTTAGTTGTTTTTAGCCATTGACAGTGTTAAAAAGGTTGGATTGTGCTCTTCATTTTGATGCTTGAATCAAGTTTCTGTTGCAGTTAGTTTTGAAGTTATGGATGTTTGAAGTTGAAAGGTATGCTGGCGGCCATTTTGAGAAAAGTGACTTTAAAAATTGTCTTATCTATATCACAGTTTTTCCAATACTTTTAAACATATTTAAGGATATTTTAGAGCAAAATAAGTTATCTGTAACATAATACAAGGTTTAATCACTTTACATTTTAAAAAACAATGTAAACGACCCAGATAGTACCTCGGGGTTATTTTCATCTGTAGCGCTGATAGTGGATTACGAGTTGAGACTCATTTTGTGGTGGTAAGTCACATATATGGATTAGGGTAATGGGGGGCGGAGGGGGGGTGCAGTTTCCACGGGGTTTGTGATTTCCTAGGAAATTACAAGTTGGCGTTTGTTATTTTCAGGGGTTTTGTAATTAACTGCTATACCGGCACTATATGAATTATGTCAATAAAGGAATCCCCGGTGAATTTCCTCCAAGAATCTATTTTTAAACTTCAATCAATTTCGGTCATAGAAATGATGCTTCAATCCGAAGCTATAACAGCGAATGTTCCACTTTCCAAAAAAGAACAGTATTGCCTTGTCGAATCTTACACATACTGTCGAAAGACTTCAAGAATGGTTTGTTTTGTTTAACTTCACCACTTGAGCACATTGATTTATTAATCATCGGCCATTGGATGTCAAACATTTGGTAATTTTGACATGTAGTCAAGTGTGAGCCAGCCTCCAACGTTCTGAATCACTGTCATCATCTTGAGAGTTTAATATAATAATATGTTCTTGATTTTCTATTTATAGTCAAATCAGTTAATTTGCATACTATACTTTGTGCCACGTCAGATTGGCACCGTTGTTTTAAACAATAACTTTTCTTCTAGGAATTATAAAATACTTTTGGAAATTAAACGAAAGGTCAATTTTTTATACACAATTTCAAGAAGATTTAGTGAAGGTTAAATTTTTTATGAGGACAAAAAACTATTTGTATGGGTTTATAATTTATTTATTTTTCTTTAATTTTGTGCACTTTTCAGTTATGATTTTTGTTACAGTAGCAACGATATATAATTCAAACAGTTATGAAGTAAAATACTTTTATGTATCATGTACACGTTGCACAAGGTTTGAAAGGCAGTTGTTTGTCCTTTTGGCACTTTTTTCAACTGAAAAACGCTGGTGTTTTTTTGTTCCATTTCAGATGACGCGAAGTGTAGGTCTCACTAATAGAATCTATCACCGTTGTGAGGTATAGACAAGGCAGTCCCAACCCAAGGGAGAAAATGTGCTTGTGAGGGCCGAGGTTTACCGAGGCCCTTACAAAAACAGTTTCTCCCACGGGTTGGAATTGCCTTGTCTATACCTCACAAACGGTGATTGATTCTTTTTCTTGCCCACTTAATTGAAAAAGCTATACTTTTAAAAATATAACAAATAAATGTATTTCCTCCAACATGACGTTACGTTTATATTTAGTGTGCATTTCATTTCATATATTTTTTTATTTGTACAATATTAATTAAAATAAATATATGTTATTATTACTTTACATTTTTAATTGAAAATTTTGTTTCAATCTTTGAATATATTTACAGCCAAAAAAACCCACAACTACGTCTCCTAATAAGTAGTTCCGTTATTAGTTCGCCGGAAAGGCGTATTTAGGAATCGTCTAGACCCACGGGTCGGACAGATTTATCTATCCCTAGGGTCAGACAGATTTTTCTAGCACCGTGCAAAAGCTGGATAACCCTGTCCAGTGGGCAAGAAGGTTTGATCCGTAGTTTAATTGAAATGACTATTTTCTTTGGTTACATTTTGTTACATGTATTCCATTCAAAATATTCGGACATGTTTTGTAATGACATTTTTCAGTCTGTATTTTGACATACATGTATTCATATAGTAAAGGGGAGCGGGATGTAGCTCAAATGGTAGCGCATCCGACTATGAAGCAGTCGGTTGTTGGATCGATCCTTCTCGGTGGATCCATTTGTCGTTTGGGCTATTTTCTGTTCCAACCGGTGATCCATAACTGGTTCATAAAAGGCCATGGTATGTGGGAAAATGCTTATAAAAGAATCCTTGCTGCTTATTGGAAAGAGTAGCCTATGTGGCAGCAACGGGTTTCCTCTAAAGAAATATGTCAGAATGACTATGTTTGACATCCAATAGCTGATGATAAGACAAAAATCAATGTGCTCTAGAGGCTTCTTTAAATAAAACAAACTTTACTTTTATTTTCATTGGTTACATTTTGTTATATTCATGTAATAGAATGTAAAGTAAAATAAAATTATTCCAACAGCAAGGAATTAATGATAATGTTTCGTAATGACATTTTTCAGTGGGTATTTTGATATATTCATATAGTAATCCTTTTAACAGCAACAAACTAATCATAAAATTGTTCACACTAGATGCGATTCTTTTATTACATGCATTAAATTGCTTTGTGAATTCCCAATACTCTTTATAGTACATTAAGTATTTGATTAACAACATTATAACGTACCGCTGAGACACTGAACTGAAATTTAAATATACCACGAACATTATGGATTTTTGTACGGCCAAATATATATTTTTTTGTTCATCAATTTCATGATTCCAAGTCGCTGGATGGAATAAAAATTGAAATAAAATTTGTTACGACTTGTTTTATCTTGCAGAAAATCACTGACTGATTCCGTTTACAGATATCAGCATGCTTGGTTTGCTTATGGCCATTTTTGTTTTCTTTAAAAATGTTTTTTTTGTTATACAGTATTTGACAAAATACATAAATTTTCAAGACTATGTTTTACATTTTGTATTTTATTGTTGGTTTTGAACACATACATTTTGTACACTGGTAAAAAAAAAAAAAAAAACGGTAAATAAATCAATAATAGAAAACATTCATTTTTTAATTTTCCAAGATGTAAAGTGACATTTGCAGTTTGGGCTATTTTCCCTTCCAACCAGTGGTCCATAACTGGTTCTTCAAAGGCAGTAGTATGTGCTGTTCTGTCTGTGAGAAAGTGCGTATAAAAGATCCTTTGTAGCTTATGGGAAAGAGTAGCCAATGTGGTGACAGTAGGATTCCTCTAAATAAATATGTCAGAAAGACATACGTCCAATAGCCGATGATAAGATAAAGATCAATATGCTCTAGATGCATCATTAAATAAAACAAACTTAACTTTTAAATTAAAGAAATCTACTAGCAAGAGGACCACCATTATTTAATAATTTTTTAAAACTCCGTTTCTGCCAAATTGCAAGTCAGAGATCCAATCCGTAAATACAACAAAAAAAAGGGGGGAAAAAAAATCTTATGAAAATCAGAATGATTCATTGACATGATTTAGATAAATAAATAAAAAAAAGATTCTATTTTTACAAAAATACTGAAGGTGCACTGATATGAAGTGGGGAGCGGGCTGTAGCTCAAACGGTAGAGTGTCTGCCTGTGAACTCGTCGGTCATTGGATCGATCCTTCTCAGTCGATCCATTTGCAGTTTGGGCTATTTTCCATTCCAACCAGTGGTCCACAACTGATTCATCAAAGGCCATGGTGTGTGCTGTCCTGTCTATGGGAGGGTGCATATAAAAGACCCCTTGCTGCTTATCAAAAAGAGTAGCCTATATGGTGGCAGCGGGTTTCCTCTAAATACATATGTCAGAATGACCATATGATTGACGTCCAATAACCGATGATAAGATATAAATCAATGTGTTCTAGAGGCGTCGTTAAATAAAACAAACTTTTTTGTTTGTTTCTATATATCTAGTAATTATTCATAGTTTGTCTTTATGGATTATTTGGTTCATCATGATGTGCATTATACGGTTGCCCAGTTGCCCTAGCTAAATCAAAACAACATTGGAAAGGGACCGTAGAGCACTTTCATTGTCAACTACCCTCTGATATAAGAATGAAAAGATTCTCAGCTTAGAAAAAAATAAAATAGTTTTGTTATGTATAAACATCTCCACAGACTGAGCTCTCACAAATATAAAAAGTTTTTCCATCTAAACTGGGGTATTTTTAGTAGTAAACATTCTGTTATAAAATCTACGCTGATGAATTCTTTAATACTGCAATATTTAATGTTAATTTGCAGTAAATGTTCAATTCCAATGTGTTATTTGAATAAATGAATTATGGTCACAAAGTGATTTTTAATGTATGATAATAAATGTGTAAATGAATATATTTGTTTTGTTGTTTTCTGGTTTATATAGTAGTTGACGCATAGCAAAATTAACTCAGCTTTTTTTAAAACTGGGAACTACACATACCCAGCCCTGGATTAACCATAATAAGTATATGCTGAGGGCACCATGAGGAAAGCGGGTACCACAGAAAGTGAAAAAGGGCACTACCACAACCAAACATTTACCTTGGCTAAAAAAAGGGTGTGAAAAGGGGCACCACCACAACTGTGCTTAGGTCAACAATCAGACTTAATTCCCCCAGCAACTACCACAATGTTTGACCATACAGACAGATGTAGAGAGGATAAGAGTATGAAGGATATTATTATAAATTTTTGGTTTGTTTAACACCAACACTAGTGCACATTGATTTATTGATCATTAGCTATTATCAAACATTTGATATTTTGAAACAGTCAACCTTCTAACAGGTTTTGAACCACAGCATGGGCGTAAATCCTGGGAGGACATGTGTTACATGATATAATTATCCCCCCCACTTTTTGCTTAGAAAAACTGAAAATTTCAGTGAAATTAAAAAGCAAAATAATAATCTTTACCAGTATTTCTCTTTATTGTATCAATGTAACACTTAACCATGTCGTCTTAGTGCAAATATACCGAAGTACACAAGTGTTCTATAATGTTGGGGGAGGGGGGCAGCAGGACTTTTCGGACAAGGGTATGTTCCGTCCCCACCACTTCCAGGAACAAATTTTCGCCCTTGATCCACAGAATATGAAAGAAGCACAACACTGATTTTTTTGGAAAATATTCATTTTTCAGTGTATTTAACACAATTCTGAGAATCTTATACCTTTTACAACATGTACATTTTAAAAGAAATTCTAAAATCACCCCTGCAGTCACCTTCCAGATGAACTGAGGGTTTTACAGTTTTTTTTCATCTTCCACAACCTTGTTTTAAATGTAGAAACAAAAAAATGAAACGGGTAGAGTGTCTACCTGTGAAGTGGTTGGTCACTGGATCGATCCTTCTCAGTAGGCCCATTTGCAGTTTGGGCTATTTTTTTGTTCCAACCAATGGTCCACAACTGGTTCATCAACGATCATGGTATGTGCTGTCCTGTTTGTGGGACAGTGCTTATAAAAGACCCCTTGCTGCTTATCAGAGTTTCCTCTAAAAGAAATATGTCAAAATGACTATATGTCTGATGTCCAATAGCCGATGATAAGATAAAAATTGATGTGCTCTAGAGGTGTCATTAAATAAAACAAACTTTACTTTTCAAAAAGTGAAACCATCTGAAATTTATTATTCACACAATCATAGATAAAAACAGTAATATGTAAAATCATGATAATCATCGTTAGTTTCAATACATGTGTATGTATAGTTTTTTATTATCAGCTTGACTACACGTATCATGCTTCATATACATTAGTTAACATCTGTCACATAACAGCTGCTGGCTTTCACAGTTTGCTATAATTTACAAGTGTTCAACAGGTTATTGACAAATATAAAAGCATTCATTGATTTTTCTATTACTTTTTATCAACATTTCTTTGTTCCATACCGGTAACTGAGTTATGATAAAATTTCATTTATGCAGCTTTTTTCCAAAACTGGTAGTAACTTGCATATATTTAAATTGTCATTAATCTAGTTGGTACAGACATACCTAGGTGTGTGTGATGGAGAGGAGGGTGTGTGTGTGTGTGTGTGTGGATTTTGCACACCTCTGGAAATAAATGTTTTATAAATGTCAGTCAACAGTTTTCAATAAAAAGTTTAATTTTGCTATTCATCTGGAATACTTACTTTTTTTTATAATTATTATTTAAAATATTCTTAATTTTTTTGTTATTTTCCTGAAATCAGTTGACAATGCTATGGTTGCAGTGCCTTTGTTCTTTGTTTTACAATAAATGTATAGTAATAAAATGTTAATAATTATTAAATAAAATTATGTATAAATATTAAATTTTTAATGTATAAAATAATTATTATGCAATATAATAATAATTATATATATTTATCTAAAGGATAAGAAAGAAAAGCAGATGGCAAAGTAAATGATATAAAAAATACATATATTTATATATACTCATGAAAGCATGCATGTAATAGTCATTTATTTCATAAACTAGAGGACATTCATAGCAAAAATTCTGGAATTAGATAACCACACAATTTAGGAGGTGTGTGTGTCTGTGCAGTAATATCACAAGTTGCACACGTGTTTACTGCCAATGGACCATAACTGTGACCCTACGAATCAAAAATATTTTTTGAGTTTATTTTGGAAAGTAAAGCAAGGAAAGACAAATTGAGACCACAAGTACTCAGAATAAGATAGCTATTTCAAGTGTATTAAATTAATAACAACCCCCTCAAAAAAAAGAAAAGAAATGAACGGCCAGGTAATAAAAAAAAATCCATATACTTTCTTTTAATATTCAATGTTTACTCTGGCCTCTTCCTTCTTAGATTCACTTTTCAACTTTCCGACAAACGTCCTTTGAAGATGATTGTTTTGAAACCTTATTTTTAAAAATAAAAATATTTTTAATATTTGCATATAATTCTGTGCACTTCTGTACTCCCCTCAAATTATGGTCTAATACCATAGTCTACACTGATTCTCATAATTTTAAAACCGTCGTTAATTTTTTTCATTTTCACGAGGATGGTGAGTGGAGATGGGGATTAACGGGGACATGTACGCTTTTCAAAATAATAAAAAAATTATGATAATACAGCAGTGAAATCATTATTTTTTTCCTTTTCAGTTTTTATGCTTTTGGGGTGGGGGGTGTGTGGATCAGGAAGTTTTGTATGCTTGTGAAAATGATGAAAAAAATGGATGACTCCTCAAGACGAAACTGAAAGAAAATGCATGTATTCAGATTCCTTGTACATGCCTTGCTTCATCTTGTAACCCCGTCCACACTTTCTTACAGATTCCTTGTACACGCCTTGCTTCACCTTGTAACCCCATCCACACTTTATTACCATCTAAATGGAGGGAATTCATTGTCTTAATCTGTACGTACTTAAAGCAATCCATTATGAATAAATCTTATTTTTTTCCAGCTGGACAGGAAATCATTATGACAAGTTGATGAAATCAGTAGCTCTGTCAAGATGGCCTTCACAAGGCTTAAGCTGGTTAAAGTCAATAAACAGCCATCCATGCTGCACCGATAAATCACATTACATTCAGGTCTCCAATCACACTGTCCTAGTCACCGGCCAATAGATGTATTGATTGCGGTTCCATAGCACGCTTCCAACAGAGGTATGGGCTCTAAGCTGTTGTAATAACAGACCATCAAGGCTAGTGTGGGACAGATGATTACATGCTTTGCTCTAGTGCAAATCGGCTCGTTTGTATATTTGTGCATTCCGTTCCCAACGTAGAATAACACTCGTTTTAGTTTATCTCATCTTGATAGCTTGGAAATGCTACCTTCCCATGCTTAGCCATTTCTGTGTACATGAATCTTCCCTTTCAATTTTCAAAGTACCCTTAAGGGCTATTTCTCATTCCAGTAAGTAAAACACAACTGGTGTAAGAAAGGCTGTGGTATGTGATGTCCTATCTGTAAGAATGTGCCTATTGAGGTCTGACTACGAAAGACTGTTATGTTAAAAATGGTAACTTTGAAAAAAATTAATTTTAAAGTTAAATGTCATGTAAAATCACAACACTTTTATAATTCAGATTAAAAAAAAATATTTATATATATTTAGGCTGCCCTCAGTATGCAAACGACATGTCAAAGACTTTTGATTCTGTGCTGATTCTAAGTGTGCCAAAATGGTTAAAATTGTTTTTAGCATTCAGCTTTCGTTATTATAAACGATCATCTGCAGTTAAATGGAATGAGTAGCTGATGTAGTCATCTCTAAATCCCATGAGTAAAAAAAAAAAATCTTTTATCTGCTGCTGAATAAACAATATATGTTGTTTGAAACATTCCTTTCTTTCATCCCATTTAAACTCATGATACGAACATATTGAAGAAATATTTAATGATAGTTCAGTCATTAGCTTTTCAGTCAAGCATGGTAAACTGGTCAGAGCATAAGGTATTTTTACTATCACCTTCCTAGTTTTCCGAAAGAGAGAAGGTCAAGGTAATTTGAGCAAGCTGTTGCATATACATGTAAACTTCCTACAAACATCATTTCTGGCCTAAGATAACGTAATATCTTTATATGCCTTGCTCTTAAACAATACACAGCACAAAACTCTATGCCATATATCATTTTTAATTAGCAACTAAGGTAGTTTTACCAAAAAAATTTCAGACATGATGCTGAAAACCACAGCATTTGATGTACCAAAATGCACCATTTAGACATGTTAATTTAATATACACGAACATAAGAAAGGAAAGAATTGTTTAATGACACCCCACATTGTTCGAGCCTAGCAAAGCACTCTATGCTTAGACTGAGTTTTCAGCCACGAGTCTGAAAACTTAACCACTATGCTGGTATGTAAACAGTTGCTAAAGGGAAAGAAAAAGTAAAAATAGTAAAGTTTGTTTTATTTAACGACGTCTCTAGAGCACATTGATTTTTATCTTATCATCGGCTATTGGACGTCAATGATATTGTCATTCTGACATATGTATTTAGAGGAAACCTGCTGCCACCACACAGGCTATGCTTTTCCAACAACCAGCAAGGGGTCTTTTATATGCACCGTTCCACAGACAGGACAACACATACCACAGCCTTTGATGAACCAGTTGTGGATCACTGGATGGAACAGAAAAAAGCCCAAACTGCAGATGGATCCACTGAGAAGGATCGATCCGGTGACAGACTGGTTCACAGGCAGATACACTACCGTCTGAGCTACATCCCACTCTGAACATGTACTTATTTGGAACATACTGGTATACATACACATAATTTATATAGGTAAATTATCTGAATTATGGAGGCTCTCACAACAAAGAAACAAAAGACAGTATTTCAATGAATTTATTGACAGAAATGGTGTTTAACAATAAAACACAATAGCAAACATAACTGTCTACATGTGCATGTCACACAACTCACAACTAACTCTCATTAACAGATTTACCAGATATCAATGCTAGGAAATAGCATACTCTACACACTGTGGTTATATATATATATTTATATATAAAGTATGTGACTTCACCATGTGCAACACTGAGTAGAAACTTTACTCTAGTCTACCGGTCAACAGCCGAGATACTACAGCCTATGAAAGCAAATGAGGGACCTTTCAAGTATGACCAACATGAAATGTGATATCGTCAAATGTTACAAAATGGCACAAATGAATAATGTGTAAGAAATTATCACTCAATGTCATATGTTTTCACACACACAGCGGCAGATGTTAGAGAAATAGCTGTACAAGTTTTCAAACACAATGTTGTATATGTGTTTCTGTACAGTACACAAATTGGCAGATGTTTAGAGAGAGAACTGTACAAGTTTTCAAATAGGAGTTGTATATGTGTTTCTGTACAGTACACAAAGCAGATGTTTAGAGAGAACTGAACAAGTTTTCAAACACAAAGTTGTATATGTGTTTCTGTACAGTACACAAAGCAGATGTTTAGAGAGAGAACTGTACAAGTTTTCAAACAAGAGTTGTATATGTGTTTCTGTACAGTACACAAAGCAGATGTTTAGAGAGAGAACTGTACAAGTTTTCAAACACAAAGTTGTATATGTGTTTCTGTACAGTACAAAGAATGGCAGATGTTAGAGAGATAACTGTACAAAAATTTGTTTAAGTTGTGTATGTGTTTCTGTTCAGTACACAAAGTAGCAGATGTTTAGGTAACTGTAAAAGTTTTCAAACACCAAGCTGCATATATGATTTTAGACAGTACACAAAGTAGCAGATGTTTAGGTAACTGTAAAAGTTTTCAAACACCAAGCTGCATACATGATTTTAGACAATACATTAAGCTGCAGATGTTGTACAGAGTAACTCCAGGTCAGATTAAAATGTTTCAAAAAAGATTCTTTAGTCACCCCTTAAAAATCAACATCTTTGGGCAAATATGTACTACAACATGATTATATTCCAAGTTTTAAAGGTAAACAGCCTCTTAAAATGTCTTGGATGTATAATTTCATGTTGTTATTTTTTTGTACCGTTATCATCATGTTCAAGAGTAACTTCTGAGGTATAGTTTTTCAAATTCTGATAGGACTGCCCACAATGTCCACATGAAACACCCTATTGAAATGACCTGGAAAGACCCTGAGAGAAGTAGTTGAGGAGAATTTACATAACAGCTCATTACATGGCAATAAACTGTAAGGTAATAACTAATAAAGCAATTTGATAAAACACATGCCCATGTGCAAAGATTATGAAATAATATACTGATGAAAACACTGGCAATCTATATATCAAACAACCGCTGGTTGGGTTTATGACTGAATTAAAGAAATCCATTAATATTTTATGTATTCTATGTACAGATAACACTTTCAAATTTAATAAACAAGCTACCCATGTATAAAGGCAGAGTTGGCTCGTTGATAGGTGTCGGATATTCTTAATTTAAAAATATGCAAATGTATTATGTGTTCATTAAACATTTTGTTTTATTACTGCCTTAAATAGCAGCTTGACAAGTTTGATTATACTGTCAAAAACTGAATATTGAATACATGAAGTTGAATATAAAACTACTCGTAGAACTTTTAAAGTCTGAATTAGAGGTATTAATAAAATTAGCCCACAGGTTGAAATCCTGCCATCCCAACAGATTTTTTTCAAACACACGAGGTTGGAAAAATGTCTGTTTGATTTACTGTTTTTTTGTTAGGTTTCGTTTTATTTTGATTAGGGATAGCAGAATTTATATCTAACCGATCTGAAGAATCTTGTGATGACAATAAACCAATCATGTGATCATCAAAACAAAGGTCAAATTGACTGTCTAGGATTTCTATAATTAAAATTTATAATTGTAAGTACAGATAGGATGACAACCAGTGTTTTCAACAGGTTATGGCATATAACAAGTACCTTATAAGACAGCAGAGTATACAAAGGATTCCCCAAAAATCTGGAAAAGTGCATGAGCGACCGTAAAACCATACTAATTGAATTTATTTGACAATCAAGTGCTTTTTTTCTGCTTTCTCCAAAAAAGAAACCATGCTAAAAATTCAAAATATATATTTTTGGTCTTTGAGATTAAGTCCCCAATTTTTGGGAACGTGTAATATTTTTGTATGCTCGTCTTATCAAATTTCAGTACCTGACTAGTCTTGTATGATATCTATGATGAAGCTGTGTATATACACTAAACATCGGTAAAGCAGTTGAATCAAGATTTTTCACTCCGAAATTTATATCTAGTCAAACATGCCTACTATTATAGGAATTTAATCATCATTTTGAAAACAAATTTATCAGCTCTTTAAAAGAATGTTTGAACAATCTAAATACCTTTTCAAATCGACAGTGCAGTTTTATTTGAATGTTACTTGTAATTTATCCTGCATTTCATAGCATTTTTTAGGAATCTGTAAACAGGAATGAGTAAAACAAAGAAATGTTTTAAATGGGACTATATTGATTGGAATGTAGCAAAATCTCAATTTTCGCTTTTCATACTTAAGCACTATATGAGCATGTAACAATGGATTTGTAATTAATTATGCAAAATATTCACAAGCAATATTGCATATTATACATGTACATTCACTCAATGTCGATCCCTCATGAGTACAAGCTGCCATTCAAATAGGCTCTAATCTAGTTCTCCATCTTAACAATAAATGATCATCAATGTTTACATGTACAAACATTTACAGTTTCTATACACATTTATAATACTTTCAAACGCAATCATAATCTAGCTATATAGTTATTTATTAGGCTTAAATTATAACATTGTTTATTTGCCCTCCAACAACTGACCATTAAAATCAGGGATTCAAACAATGAAACAAGCAGTCTGCTAACCCATGTACAAATAACCAATATGGACTTTATAATCTTAGGTTATAACAAATATAATTATCAAGTCCTCAATTACCATAATTTTTGTGCTAAGTCCTTTATGCTATATTTTTTTTAATTACTGATTTTGAAGAAAGGTTCTAAAGTTGTTGGACAAAATAAAAATAAGACTTATCTGAACTTGTAGAAAATAGTATTTGCAATCATTAGCTCCAGGCAACATAAATACCGGTAGCTTAGAACTGACATTTGTTTAATTAAACTGGCCTTTGGGTAAACAGTACCTTGTGTATTTCACAAAATAGGTCAATCTCAAGAGTACATTTTTCATTTTTTATTATCTCCTGCAAATATCATTGGTTCTAATGCCATTGATGAGAAAATCTAAATAGACTGAATTTAAGTTTTATTTATTTCAGATAAAATGTAATGGCAAATCCCTAATTTGAAGAAATTAATAAAAAGGTTAGCCTAACCATAGTGACCATTCTAATTATCTCTCTTCTACTCTTCATAAAAAATGGCTCACATATTCCTTTCCTTTTGGGTCCATTACAATCCTAGTTTGTGGTCAAGAAGAAATATGTTATTTTTAATGCTACCACTAGAGCACATTGATTTATTAATCATAGGCTGTTGGATGTCAAACATTTGGTTATTTTGACACATTGTCAAGTGTGAGCTAGACTCCAGCAGGTTTTGAACCACTGTTATGAAGAAATAAACCTAAATTTCCTATATATCCAATGATAAAATAATGGGCTGGTTAAGGGCAAAGAAACAATTTTCTAATTTAAACCTGACTGCATTAAAGGGATTTCTTCCCATCTAAAACACAAATCTTTCATCTATGTTATGTTAAAACACTTTTGGTTGTATTTCTTCTTCATACCTTTTCATGCAAAGACCATACCAATTCTAATTCACAGGTGGTTGCTTAATGTCAAGACAACAAACATTAAATAAACGTTTCAATTGTTCAACAGATATAGTACTGTGACAGTTAATATACTAGTCTACTTTCATTTTTGCTGAAATAGCCTCTAGAATTTGATGTGTTGGTAAAATCTTACACATCATGCAAGAAGTATTATTTGGGTGCATCAAGAGATTGCCATCACCACAACACAACTATTGCATTTTATGCTCTTGATTTTTATAAAAGGAAATCTGGTTTTAAAATTAAACACAATGGATTTTTAAAGTAGTTACAGCCAAAATAGGTAACAGGGGTCCCAGTGAGAAAAATTTCTAAAAACCTAGTGGTTCTAGAGTCATGTCCCCCTCCAATTTTGTGAAACCTATAATTGAAATGGTGCAGACTGGCACATACTTGGACACATTCATGGTCTATAAATTCACATTGATTTTCAGGTGTACTCTAACTTCCTGATAAGATCTCATGTGATATTGGCCAAATCTCATGTGTTTCTGTCGTCTGTTTGAGTATTTGCACGAGTTCGAATTCGGTTTTTCTACTTATTTTTTTTTTTTCAGACAGGATTTCACCCCTGCTGAAATGGAAAATCTATTTTTGCTGAGAAATGGGACCCCTGAGATTATTAAAATAGTACATAATTTAACAGAATATTTTTGTGAGAAATGTTTTTACATTTAACTTCACTGTATAATAACCCTCTACAGCCTGTCCCAAACACAAACAAATAATAAGAAATGTGTTATCCTGAAATTAAGCCACTGTGGTACTCCATGAGAGGACAAAAATACAAATATATATAGCTATCAACATTCACTTAGTCTACGGTGTATTAGCTACGACAGAAAACAACACGTAATGGAATGACAGGTTTAAAGTATTGCATCATTAAGACCTCAACTCAAACAAGAGCAAATAACAAGAATTAAGAACCGTACCCTCAATTTACATTTCAAAAGTACCAAAATCCATTTCCCACATGACCTAGAGATTATAAAACCACACAGAATGAAACAGCATGCGGTTTGATTCACATGGATATTTCAAAATTGATGAATTCACTCTTGATGGTTATCATAGCCTAACTTATAAAACTTTAAAGTTAGGACCCAAGGCTTAACAGAAGTGAAGACTTAATTTATAAGCCATTACTGACACCTCAAATCCAGTTCCAAAATTTTATGATATCAGAACCAGAACTTTCAAGAAATGTGGTATAATATAGACTTGTCTGGCAGAAAAAGAGCAAATCAGAGTGTCCAACCTTGTCAGAGGACACATGCATTTTCTTAAATTCCAAAGTGATATGCTGATATATTTTATACAGAGTATGAATTTAACATGGGAGACACAGCCCCTGATGGCTGTTATGATCACAGGCTAACACAAATTTGATATAACTATCCAAACAAATTGTACTAAACCAGTAACAAAAAATGCTTTTTCATGCCCTGCTTTTCAAGTGTAAGTTAAAGACATAGCTCGGTCCAGTCATAATACTGTAACTTCCTTTGTTTTTTAACTGTAGACATCAGTTCACATCAGTGAATCAAATCAAACATGTTTATTTTTTAATCTGCCCTATCAAGCCATGCAATTTATAAACTGTCAGTAAAACAATATTTGAACAATCGTTAAACATCTGTAAAATTAACGCTAAATGAAAATTGTCTGTCAATCTGACCTATTAATTTGTGCATTATATGGTAACTTGCCCATAAAATAAATGATACCTTTAAAAAAAATTCTGCTTTATAGAACCATCCATTATAAAAGTACTCCCCCATTTGTAGACAATTCAAGCATGTTCTATTTAAATGCATGTCCATGATTTTGATTTCTCTAAACACGTGACACCATGCATTAATTTCAAAAACATACTGTCTTGATTAAAAAAACAAACACTAAAAAAACCTACCTATATCCCCACCTGAGTAAAAGAAATGTGAAGTCATATTATAAATGCAGTGCTAATGGAGTCGAGGTGAAGGGGGTCGTTAGTCCCTAAGCCCATTTTCCCCCTGTTAACATTAAATACCATCTAACTTTAGCCTCTCAATTTCAATAATAAATATCTTAATTTTTAGAACTCTTTCAAAATTCCTGAAAGCACTCCATATTGGTATTTGTTTAAGAGTCAGAAGGTCATATCCAAGAATTAGACGTAAAACATAACCATTACCGTATATACATAATATATACTCAGTCCAGTATATACATAAAATGCTATCTTTATGGTTAACATGAAAAGATAAATGATGTGAAAAACATCACTGCCACGCTTGTGATTTAACTTTAGCAAGATCAGACATTTATCCAGGATTTTTTAACAAAGGTCCTATGGCTAAAGGGATTGGAAAATTAGTGTGATTTTAGTCATAATTGGGAAGTTGTTTTCACACCACTGAATTTATGTACCTGTAATAACTAATATTATATTAACCAATTTGGAAATTTTGTCCAGAAATAAGGAATTTTCCGTGCCCTTTGCCTTTGAGACGGGGCCGATGTTCGGTACTGTATAAAGACTGGATAAATCACTGAAGATGACAAATGAAACTTATACAACACAGCTCCAGAAATCCAACAACAAAATAAAACAAACAAATCATTCAAAATGTATATTAAAGAAAAAACAAACAAATCATTCAAAACATACATTGAAGAAAAAACAAATCATTCAAAACAACAGGTTAAAAAAAAAAGTCTCCAAAATAATTCAAACATATATACTATGAAAAACAAACAAACGAATCATTCAAAACATACATGCTATGAAAGAAAATGGTATAAAAAAAAAAATATAGAAATAATCTGAAAGATACTGATAGGTATAGTGACAATTACAAACAAAAAGCTTACACTTTGTTTTATAAATATCAACAATACTGGAAGGATAACTAATGTAAACCATACATTAACACGATAAACTACAAACAAGCAACACTAAAATATAAATACAGATTAGATAGGATTTTGTTAAATATATATAATAATTATATATATATTATATATCACCTGTGAATGCAACATAGTTAAACATGTGGCCTGTTTTTACAAGGTGACTCTGATGTCACCCGACAGACAGTTGCAGGGTGAAGTCAGCGAGATCATTTCGCCTGAGGCATATATATATTTATATTAACAACTCCACTAAAGCACACTGATTTATTAATCATTGGGTCTTGGATGTCAAACATTTGGTAATTCCTACAATTCAAAGTGTGAGCCAGCCTCCGACTGGTTTTGAACCAATGTCTTCAGCTTAAAAGCCTGATGTTCTATCATTGGATCATCACTGATAAATAAATGCAAATGTGTGTGTGTGTGTGTTTATGATTTATATCAATATATCAAATGGGTTTTTGAAGGGACTAGTTTTATAAATTAACTTTTTTCAAATGTTTAACATTTATTTATTGTAATGGAAAAGCTCAGTTCGAAGTATAATTGTGAATGGCAAAGTAGTTATTAGAGAAACATATAAATAGTATTGCACACCATTATCAGATAAAATTTATGAAGGTAGTTCAGTTTCATCTACATGTATATGTGGTGATCATATGATTAATTTATCTTTGAAAACCACATGAATAATTATTATTATTGCATTGGTGCAAACAAATCATTACTGCTATTACTTTCTAATTCAACTAAAATAAAATATAAGTCTACAAAATGCAAGTCTACCAATAAAAGACAAAAAAAAACTGATTATAAATGAAAACAAAATAAGTTAAAATCACAACTCAAACAGGAGCACTCTATACAGATAACAATGATCACAGATGACAAACCTGCCCACGTAATACCAACTTTTCATTTTCATTTTACGAGGTAATAACAGCTCGTGACCCTAGAATTACAGACACTGTGCAGAGTGTTTAAGACAGTTCGTACTTGTTAAAATCACCTCAGACCCACTTATACTGAAAACGTGATGAAAATACTCCTTAACTTTTTATCTTGTTCATTTGTGGTACACTGTAGGTATTACTGGATTGGTTGGGATCTCTTTATATGTGCAGGCATTGCCTCCCAATCCCTTTGCTGCAATGCCCTCTCAATTTCACTTCTTACGAAGGCAAATATTGCCATGCCCTTTCCCCCCCTTACCCCACAGGAAACTCACATTTGCCTTTGTGCCCCTGGTGTGTCCTCAAAACTGCCTTGTTGCCCTTTTGATTCCTAGGAATCCAAGGCAATAATCGCAGTGTACTCCAATCACCGAAGTTCGACCCCTTATGTGCACACAGGGAGTCCTTATAGTACTTAAATTTTTCCTGACAAAAAAGTGTGCTTCTCAAGTTTCTAAATATGATTTACATATAAAAGAGAATCCTGTAACTCTAGGGTTGTAAGTTATCAACTCACTCGATGACTAGCTGCAGCAACTATGTTTTGAACATTATTTTGTTGCAAAGATTTTGGTGTGACGGAACTGTACCCATTTACACAGCATTAACATGTCATCCACGTTCTCTGATAGTGACAAAATAGAAGATATTCTATATTAAATAAAAAAAAATTTAATGTAACAAATAATCAGTCCTATGGATTGCCCAATCAGCTTTCTTATTACATATGTGTATAAGATATATCTATGATTAAAATGTTAATTACCCTAACACAAAGTTACATATATAGGCAGTTTCAGGCTATAGGATTTCACAGTAACGATCTAACTGGTACTGTGTTGTCAAAATCATGGAACCAAAATTTTGTTTCCAACGATTTTCGTGTTCTCATTACTGATTTTTACGGACCAAAAAACAGTTTCCTATGGATTCCCATGATTCAAAAGCACAGAACCGAAAAAAAGTGTTTCCAAACAAATGTGAAATCCTATAGCCTGCAGTTTTAAAAGAAAAAGAGATATACAATTTTATCATTCAGTATGTTACATTATTACCATTACTGTTAGTGGTTCAAAAGAAATATGGTAGCTCTGCAATATTCAGTGGATTTCATATACTGAACAAGATTTTTCACAAAGCAGGTTTGCCTGGGTCTTGACTATTTTACTTTGAGGAAATTGGTTGTGTCAGTCAAAAATATAGCTGTCATGTCATAAACAGTCACCCACACTAATGTCTGTAAAGTTTATGGTTTTAATGAAATATTTACTATTATTTATATTGTTGGCTGGAAAACATCATTTACTAAAAACAAAATGTGCATAAGGATGGGTATTTTTGCAATAGGAAGTTAAAGTACATGGTTATCATCAACATACATGACCAAGTGTCATCATATTACAATCACTCTAAAACATTGTATGTTTAGCTCTAAACTAAAGTTCTATTTCAGTATCTTATCTTTACACACATTTACAACACATCAATTTAAGAATATGGATCAGTTTAACTAGCAGTGTTTCAAAATTAGCAAACGTCAACTAGTAACAGAATCAGTAATGTTGGTAAATTAAGTTATTATGCTGAGAAACCAGATTAAATAAAATGGCTGACTGATTGATTAACATGCATAATCCCAGAGCTTTCCCCAGAGCCATAAGGCGCTACGGGCAATGCTCCCTTAGCTTGCTATGTAAGCACCTTAATATTTGCTAAGTGCTTTCTATGTAGCACCATGTTGGCTTAATTTGAGACAAGTTAAAAAGGGAGCTCTTCTACTTGTCAGTAACTTGATCAGACAAAGGTATTCACTCCTTGGGAGGGGAGGGATACATTACGCTATTGAATAGGGACCCTGGAATTGATCATAACATATCTTACATGATCAGCTAAATTTTGACAGATGGTGTATGTAAGCGCCTTAAAAAAATTATGGGGAAAGGCCTGAATCCTTCATCTTGTTAATTTCCAGTGAAGATTTGAACTTGTTCAACATAGTCACAGCCTAGACTTAATAGACTTGCACCATACCCTGGTAATACTTCAGACCATACATGTATTTACAGAGTGTCTTTGACCAATGGTAGCCTGCCTCACTTATCTCATGTTAATGTGTGCTTATTTAATTTCTATTAGTTTAATGCTATCTCACTGCGCTCAAGACATTTATGGTAAAAGATATTTCGTATCTTGTGTACTAAGTAGTAAGTGACATTTCTATTTCTGAAGTTCTCATAAAATCAGTTGAACAATACTGTAAAATGTTATTTCTTAAAATATAATTTCTACAACATAATGATGGATTAGAAAAAATGTTCAATCATGATTTTCTTAGAATATCTCAAATATCACTTACAACCTTGTTTTACTCAAAGGGCGATCTATTAGATAAGTAGCACGTGATTGATAGAAGAAACCCATTGATTCCACACAGGATGATCTTTTTTTGATTAGAAGAAAACATTATTCAAATATTTTTAAACCTAAAATGTGAAGATGAGAAAATCATATATAATGAAATTTTATAGTCATAGGATTTTAAACATCCACAGTTGTAGAGTTGAGATCAACATCTATATTTCAACTTCCACCATAGAATATTCATTCCTACAATTTATGGTCATACTACATGCTTTTCAGGTTGCTTATAAGCAATGATAAAAGCTAATGCATCAATAATAACATCAAGAGAATTTAAAAAATACATTAATTAGATTGAACTTTAACAATTTTGTATAATTTGAAAAAAGGGCAGGATTGTAAAAGTAAAATTAACACGTAGAATGTGATAATGAAAATCTGAACAGTTTAATGTAAGTTATAAAATATCTTAAAAAGAAAAACAAAACAAAGCAGCATGAATATGGAATGAAAGCTTTTATGAGCTACAAAGACAACCTGGCTATTAAAGCCATAAATATTTTTCTGGCCGATAGAACATCAATCAGCAGGCAATTTGTTATCAAATTATGCCCCAATCAGAGCATCTGTTAACAAATGATATTCAATCAGCGGTTTGTTAACATATTATGACCAATCATGAGGTGTGTTAACAAATTATGACCAATCAGGAGTTGTGAACAAATTATGACCAATCAGGTAGTTTGCTAACAAATAATGACCAATCAGGTAGTCTGCTAACAAATTATGACCAATCAACTGTTTGCTAACATATGACTAATCCGGAAGTTAAAACATTATGACCAATCGGCTATTTGTTAACAAATTATGACCAACCAGCCCATTTGTTAACAAATTATAACCAATCAAGCTGTTTGTTAATAAATTATGACCAATCACACAATGAAACCAACTTCTGCTTCTATGTACAACAACGGACAAACCAGAACAACGTTCAAGATGCTACTTCAACACAACAATCAATAATATGGCGTCTTACCCTACATACATGTACTGTGGTGTCACTATCAGACCAGACTGCCCACCCTTCGAAACACAACAATGACTGCCATTTGTTTCTCACATTTTATTAAAGTGAAATGGGTAAAATTTCATGGCAATGCTAATCACATGCCATCATACCTAATAATTTTTTTCCTCTTTTTACCAAGCTCACCCAGAGTAATAAATGATATGTCTTTCTCAAACAAAACAAATTTTGATGCCAGGAGAAACTATGGAATGCAGTCAAGTCAGTTTCTTATGGTGGATTCACAATGTATAATGTTGATACAATGATATTATTGTTTTTATCCAAGTGCGGTAATAGTATGGGCCACAAATATTGACTGAAGAAGAGAACTAATCTGAATGAATTTTTGTGTCTTGTTTTTTTACAAAGTTCGTAACATGATAACATAAATGCTCAAAAACCCAGATGATTCATATTTCAGTTATTCAATACCCTTCCAATTTTTGTTTATTTTGAAAGAAGAAAACTAAAATAAAATCACTCTATGGATTTTGTTGTCAGATATTTGTTATTTAATTTTCTTTTCTAGGCCTACACAATTCATAAAAATGCCAGAATTTAAAAATTAACACAATTTATCATTATCAACATGTATCTGTGTGATTCCAATGACATCTGGAGTCTATTCATGACACACACCACCAATCATACTAAAGGGTACTAGCTTTTTCAACTGGTTACTCACCTATTCCATAAGATAAACTTAAACTTCACATTAAAAATCCCTGAAATGATGCCAGGTGCCAATTTGCACCGATCAGAAAAAAGCAAAGGTAGGCAAATGTCTTTGTTGTAAAACATTTCTTGGACGATGAAAGCAGGCATAATAAACAAATTTCTGAATTTTAACCAAACAAATTTAAATCCCAAAATTAATTTTTCAAGTAAACTTTTACAGAAAAAAACGAGTGTCAATATTATTATTTTTATAATATATTGAAATAAACATAAAAACTTAAACCTATAAATAAACTAAAACATATAACAGATTATGTAAATAATTTGTTGTCAATATTTTTCAACAAAATCTAAATATTTTTAAAATGAGCTAAACAGTTATTCAATGAAATGTTATTAATTAAATAATTTAAATACATTTTAGTTAATGTTAATAAAATAAAATCTGTCAACAGGTAAATAAACAAATTTAAATGAGGAAAATAAATTATGCGTCAATGACCATGTTTGCCGACCTGAGCTTCTAAAGCCTACAACTGGACAAGAAGTAACATCCTCCGCTGTTTTAAACTGGTGCGGAATGCGGAGAAACTAGTTCAGTATGTAGGAGCTTGGTAATCAGGCACCTCCTTCTGCTGAGTGAACGGTGCCTGCTGGTAGGGGTCGCCGGTGTCGCTGCCGGGAAAAGAGGAGTAAGGAGACGAAGCATTGGGATCAGGTTCGTAGCCAGAGGAAAAGGTATCTTGAGCTCCTTCGCGGTAGCGTCGAATTGCCAGAAATGTTAGACCAGCCTAGACAGAAAAATATTAATATTTTAGGAAATGTGTAAAGCAACGAGTATGTTTTTAAGTGTATCCATGCTTCTGAGGAACAAAAATGTGGAAAATCCATAAAGGATTTCCAAATGATGTCAATGGCTGTGCCTATGTGCTTTTATTACCTGTATATGGACTGAGAGATTGAGTAATATTTTGTGAATAAAGACCTGTGTAGACTGCTTACCACATTAATATACAGTAGAAACTGGCAAAACTGGATCATTATCATACCCAAGATAGAGGCCCGTTTGTACAGGATCTGGTTTTTAGGTTGTGCACATATTTCTAAAAAGAGTTACTTAGAATATTTTAAATCTGAAAAAAATGGCACCTTTTCTGCCTATTTCTGACATACGACCCAGTGCAATTCCAACATTGAAAATACGGTGAAATAATGTATATGTTTAACTCGTGTTGTGTACTATTTAATTTTTTTTTATGATATTGTGACTTTGTAATAATTTCTGGGGTCTTCGAGTCAATTATTACAATTTTTTTTTTCTTTTCTAATCCCATGTTATTTTTAATTTGAATAATTGAAAATCTCTGAGTTGGTCAACAAGACTGACTCCAGTATAATAAAGCAGAGTTACAAAATTATTAGCTTATTATGTTTCAAGGTGTGTGAAGAATTCCGACATGCACCAATATAACATGCACGGCTATTTACTTAACTATGACGCCACAAAGTGTGCTTTGAGATCTCTACTGTGAGGTAATGCCAAAAAAAAGGGATCACGGTATTTCCGGTCATTTTTCAAACAAAACCGTTAAGCGACATACAGTTTATAGAGGATAATTAATAAACAAATTCAGCTTTTTGCAAAGAAAATAGGGCCGGAATCCGTAATTGACAGGTTTTGGTTTATTCAGGTTTTTAATACCAAAAAATAAGGCCAGTTTAGACAAGAATCCGCAACTGGTTTTGCCAGTTTCTACTGCACTAAACAGGTTTAATAGAACAAAAACATCAGTATACAGTTCATTTATTTTAATTTTATAATAATTATTATTAATTTTCTCACTTAAGTACAAACATAAATATAAACAATATATAAGTTAATTTCAAAAAATAATATATTTATAGGATCATCTATGTTTGATTTTTTAATTTTTATCTTTGGAATATTCTTCTACGAGTACTGTAAGAATTGGTAAAAATTACCCTAGGGATATCTACTGTTATGGCTGATATTCAAACAAAAGCATTTTCTTTAAATTACGTTACAATGGCAAATATACACAAATGGAATTTAGATTATCTATACTTTGTGTATTAAAGATGTAAAATTTGCCAGAGGCTTGTGTTTAACCTACAAATTCCCTTTGGACAAATTTTTTTTATAATTCCTCGTAGCCCATATGTTATTCACAAATAATACAGCTATGATGGAAGTACTTTCAAAGATTTTTGTCAACTGTACTTCTCACTAAATAGTAAACTGTCTGATAAAGGGTTATCTTTAAATGCAGGATAAAGTTAATGTTTTCAAAAGTGACATAAATAATGAAAACTGTCTTAAATAACTTAAAAGTATTTCTCATGCTATATTCAACACTAGATTAGTAACTTTTTTTAAATGCTTACCCATGTTGCAATGGAGAAAATTGAAAAAGCTATAGCTGCTTGAATATTGTCTCTTCCATGTCCTTGTTTGTTATAATAGGTAGCATGAATATCAGCATTCACCCACTTGTTAGTCATGTAACAGAAGCCAACAAACCAGAGGAACGTCCAAAGACCTGGTAAATAGAATCAAATAATATGCATTTCTTCACCGTACAGAATTTTAATGTACCTCCACTCAGTGCTCAATTATAAACTTATATGTGGAACTCTCTAGATTATTATTTAAAAAAAAAAATCCGAAATGAAAATACAAAGGACATTTAAATAATCTAGTGGCTAATCAGGGCTGTTTGCTGGCTACTATCACTGTTATACCATGCAACTTCTCACATGTACCCACAGCTTTGCAGAATGCTCACTTTGGGTTTGAGCTGATATTGAGATTAAAAATCCCATGATTTGGCTTGAGATTTGATCCAATTACCAGCCAGCTATTAGTTCAATAGCATAACCACTGCATTACCAGGACTAGTAATAAAACTAGTTTAAAACAAAATTCTGGGTAAGACAGAGGACTATAATAATAAACAAACGTTTGAGAATTATAATAAACAATATACCAAAGGCTTAACATGTCAAGGGACATAACTCCAAACCTAACATAAAAGGATTCTAAACAATCCAAAGCTACTGGCATACTAAAAAAGAGAATAAATATCAAGTTACGAGACAGAAATCAATGCAGCCTGGCTACAACATTTAAAATCAAACAAAAACAAAGTCTAAAGCAGGTAAAATGTAATAACCTGATTTAAAGACAGAAACAAATTTTAGCGAATATTTGTAGGTTTATTATTTTAAATATGATCACCCTCATAATCTGTCATTTTTTTGGCCATTTAAATATTTTCAGCCTAACTCACTTCTTATAATTATTGCCATAGACTGTAAAAATGCCTAAATAATTGTGCACTTCCTAACCCACTTGGTGATAATTTGCCCAATGGTTAATAAATAGTCATTGGTTGGTAATTGCAGCAGTTTTTTGCCTTTTTCGCAAAACTACAAAAAATTACTTATGTTATGAGGGTGACAATATGGTCAAGAAGAAAGTGTAGTTTGATTTAGATGATATTCACTGGAATTTTTTGCCTGCATTTTAATTTAAATGTAAGCATAAATAAATCACAGGTCAAGATTTCCCATGTTAACTTCGAGCCCTGCTAAATGTTAAAAGCTGATTAGAAATGTTTTAGAATTATTACACTGTAATTACCTGAAATAGACAGGTCTGCTATAACGGCATATTTTCTATGCTGTACGCTGCTCAAATTTTCAAACAGAGCATCTACAATCAGAAAGCCTATCCCAAGCAAGAAGGCGAGGACGCCGATACCAGTTCCATAGCCACAGGCGTTGGGATCCCCACTCATCTGACACTGGTGCGCATACCATCCTCCTGATGAGATACAGCCAAACACTATGATGGCAAACAGCTGGAATAAATGAAGAAAATTGTGTAAATAAATATTACCAATTAAAACAAATTTAACATAAGGCCTAAAAAAAAAAATGTTCATTTCCACAGCAATAAAAAAATTTGGGTATTTCTATATATATATTTTTTACTATCCATTAATTTCAGAAAATGAAAAAAAAAGAAGAAAACCCCAACAAACTGATAAAAAGATCAGGATAGCCTAAATCCCTTTATTTAGTCAGGAAACCTAAAACTGAAATTTTATTTTTAAGAACCAACCCCTGCAATTAAGAAAATGTCCACAGCTAAATAAATGCTGTGGAGAAATAGTGTCCATAGCAATTTAACTATTTTTAGTGTAAAGTATACTTTATTTTTAATAATATTAAGAAAAAATACACTGAATTTTTATTTTTTATTCTGTGACAAAAAAGGTGCTATGGAGAATGAAAAACTCTGCAGCAATCTCTATGGCATTGCCGATTGCTATTTCAGGAATTGCATATTCATTGGTCACACAGAAATGGTAACAAAAGCAGGTTTATTTTTTCTTATTTTATCAGGGGTTGAATTTTATGATAGCACAGTAACTATTTTCCATTTCAACTAGTGGTCTGCAACCGGTTCATCAAAGGCTGTAGTATGTGCTGTCCTGGGACGGTACATATAAAAGATCCATTGCTGCTTACTGGAAAGAGTAGCCTATGTAGCGGCAGCTGGTTTCCTCTAAATACATGTTAGAATGGCCATGTGATTAACGTCCAATAGCCGATGATAAGATAAAAATGAATGTGCTCTAGAGGCATCATTAAATAAAACAAACTTTACTATTCTCCATACATTTGCTATTATGCCTCTTGTGTTTATTCCTGGTATCAAGGCCATCAAAGGCAATCAGTTTATACCTGTTTTATTACATAAAAAATATTTCTTTATGTGTGGAGCAATTGGCTATTGTGTTCTATTAAGTCAGCCATGTGTGTAATAATTAGTGCCCCAGATTATAATCAAAATGACTGCATTCACCTTTTACAATAAATGGCGTCAGATATTTTTTTATCATTATTAATATATTATAGATTTTACATGCAGATAAATCATTTTTTATTTATTACAACTGGCTTAACTTATTCAGACAAGACCGTCAATATTTTCTAACTACGCATAGGACACAACAGATATCAATACCATTGGTATCACAAACGTAAGATTGAAAATAAAGACGTGTCATTGTTGTACAGGAGCTATGACTATCCAACATACATGTATCTGACAGGAATGCCATAGCATCAGACAGCAAGATAAACAATCTGGCCCAAAACATTTACCTTTTAAAACTAAGTTCTATGGATATGTTAACAATCCACAGCAAACCTGCACATTTTTAGAATGAACCAATTTCATGACCAAATAACATTCGCAGAAGATAAATCATAACAAATCAAAAACTAAATCGTAACAAATCTAAAACAATTTTAAAAAATAAATAAAAATATTTTGAGCAAAAGTTATTAATTTAGCATTCAATGAATCCCATAAATAAAAACTAATTATTTTTATGTTCATGTACATAGATTTATGTTGATTAATTCAGTTTGTGTCAACATGTGAAAAAGGACAACAGTTTTGGAAATGAAATAATTTTTCTGTTAATCGCTTTTTTTAAAATTATTTATCTCACTTTTAATGAATAAAAATACTGCTATAACAAACATTATATATAAAATTACTTGCATCAATGAAGACAAAAAAATATTAAAAAATAGATCAAAATTAATGTCCAAACTTCAGACCAATAACTCAGGATTAACGGAATCATGTTCAAATGTCCATCCCAAGCATGTTACTGTAGTACACTAAGTTCATGTCTCATCAGCATACAAATGAGGTTAACTAGAATTGTTTGCAAAAGTTGTTCATTGTTTTGGGAGAAATAGAGCCCATAAAATGTACTCAAACCATAACGTACCAGATTCAAGATATTCCAAAAGTTAATACAAGGATGATAACCCTTTTGAAAATTAGACATGTATAATTTAATTTTTGTATTGTAATGGCAATATGTAAAATTTAATTTCTAAAACTGTTGTTACTTTTTCTCCTGTGTTGACTATCATACTAATCTAAATGTATTTATCAAAAACTGAGTGCCAAAACTATTTTGTCAAATCGCTATTAGTATTACTGTATCAATATACCTTTTTCTAATAATAGCGGGTATATGTATTACACATATACATTTTCTCTCTCTAGATTTACCAGGTAATTCAAAGGAAAAATACTTTATCAAATTAAATAGTATTAATAGTAGAAAAGAAGTTTAAATTCTCCCCAAAATTATTACTTGTTTGTATTTAAAAAAAAGAAGAAATTGCATTGCATTTCCTACAGTCTCTTGTAATTTCACAATATATTTACCACTACTTATGTTTCCATATTTTCACCTCCTTGCTATCAGTTTTTCCAAATCTGAAGCCACCACATACAACACCAAATGATGATTTAAAACCTTATTCAAGTCAATTCTTCTGCCAAGAATTTTATTTCAGCACAGACATTCGTGATATTCAATTGTCCTTTACTATTTTAGCAATGTTTTGCATTTAATAAAAACTGAGTATGTTTTACTCAGTCATTTAAATTTTTTACCGAGTCAATTTTATTCAGTCATTTTTAATAATTAGATCTAGATGCAAGAAGTTTGTATGTCTATATGACATATTGTATACAAATTACAATGAAAGCAAAAAAAAAAAAAATGGTTTCCCGTCAGCTAAATGTAGGTACTTCAAGTTAAACTCAATTAAAAACCAGTTAAAGCAGTACTTGTCTTAGTTAACATATAAATGTTTGCAAAATTAATATGATTATCAGAATAATTATTTTCACTCCAGCAAAGACATGTAAATAAATGGGGAAGTTTTTTGTTTGGAAATATACTTAAAAACAATACAAAAAATTCATAGATATTTCAAATCCTGGTATTTATTTTATAATTAAAATCAAAATATAAAAAATGTATAACATACAATGATACATGTACCGATATAAACCATTACTCTCCATATCATGGCTTCCATTACATGTATAACTCATCTTTTTTCGTTTTATTAAGAGTTAATTGGTTTTATGCTAATAAAACCTTAAGTAATTAAGATGTATCAAAACAACAAGCTTGCTTGTGAGCACAATCAATGCAACACGTGTTCTGACACCTCGTAATCAATGTCTGAGTGGTAATACTCATTAATGTTTATTTTGACTTTAACAGGTGATAGGCTGCAATTAATTATATCATTTGTAAATCCAGCATGGCTCTAAACCCAGGGGACAATATTTCGAAATATGAGGTAACCAGAAGTCGGTTCATGTGTTTTTTACCTAGGTAACCCATAATCCGGTTATGTGAATTATATTTGCATAACCCATAGGTTACCTATCGGTTACCTCAAAGTTACGTTGAAATTAGGTTTTAAATACATAATTTTTAGCTCAAAGTTAAAACAAAATACAAAAGAAAACAATTTATAGAATTTTTTTTTTTTAACGTTTACAAAGTTAGCTATGTTTTTTTTATTATTATATTTTTTTTAATGAACACTTCCAAATTCCATTTTTCTTTTGTCCAAACTACTTTCACTTTATCTACAGTGAGGTTCCAAATGTTTGTTTTTTAAAGCTCATTCTGCGAAGTGGGTATTTTAAAACTTTGTAACACCTGGTTTACGTTAAAAACATTTTCAGCATTTATAAAATTATAGGCAATCTAATATTATGTCAGCATAATTATATTCCTAAAGATGAAATAGCAGCAGATAATTTAGCTGTCCCTAGCATCAGTGGACATTTCATTAAGACTTTTGGCTCGACTCTATACTCAGCATTTTTAGTTTAGACCAGTCACAAGTTACAACTGTTGCAATATAGCATTGTTTACTGGTTTGCTGCAAATCGAGTATCTAAAAATCATTCTAAAGCATTTGTCGGAATACTTGTACATCTGTGTGAATAAACTTCATGTAATTGTGAAGTTAGCGAGTTTTAATTTCTGAATGTCTACAGGTCACGACTAACAGATTTGTGGTTTGCAAAAATTTAATCTTGCGTAACTGACACGTGAACAGAATGGCCGTTCGCGTGAAATATTGTGCCCTATAAACCTCTACTGCTCTTGAGGCTTCAGACCTCCCCACCCCCTTTCTGGCTAATAATCCCCCCCCCCAATTATAATTAGATCTAAACTTGTTACCTTTCAGTATTAACCCCTTTAAAAATGCCTGGATCTGCACCTGTTCACTTGTGTTTTCATTTAGTCCTACTGACTAAGTAAGGGTAATACACCAAAAATAGAGCCACTATTTAATATCAAACTATTTATAAACTAAATCATCTGTAAATGACTCATTGTCACATTTGTGTTGCCCATGTCACAGAAATATTTCTTGACAATGAATGTCAATGTCTAAAAAGGCAATGTTACAATTAAATTTAACAATTATATTCACATAAAATTTAATTTAATTATCAAGTCCTAAATTCGTCATTGCTAATTTTACATATTATTAATCTTTGAAACAATTTATCTTGTTCTTAACTTTACAGATTACACGATTTATTTTAAACAATTTTTTAAAGACAGTAAAGTAATAAGACAGTTTTATTTATTTGCCATTATTCACAAAGCAAAACAAACGTTTGACAGACCAGTCCAGTAGATTTATTTCAGTTTTATTGAAAGGAATAAGAGGATCGATAATGCGAGCTAGCCGCAAAGGAACCAAAACATAAATGGCTAAATGACGCAATTTACCATATTATCTAACATTTTAAACTCACCACACTAACTAATCTTAATATAACTTGAGGCTTTTTAAGAAATTTTACTGGATCAAACGGCGCACCGGCCATTCCAGCACCGTAAGCCGTTCCACCAGCTACAGGATTCGACATCATTTCGTTCCCTTCAGCTGAATAATGTAGTACACTCTACACGTGAAATGATACGCCTTATGGGTTACTATCAAAACATATGTATAAATATGTGCCTAAAACCCAGTCTAAGTAATGTGCATAAACTTTGACGTCACGAGCACTATGTGGTTTTTAGGATTTTTGAGATAACATCGAACATGAAATCCTTCTTCATTTATCTATTTTTCGAAAACTTATTTTTTATTCATCTTACGTATTTAAAATAATTATTATTTATAGCTTCCGCATAGATTACTCATTAACCAGTTTTTAATTTTGTTCCACAGAAATTAAATACATTGTTTGATATAATAATATGTGAGTGACTACCAGTCGATGATTTCTAAGCAAACATTGATGACGTTTTGCACACATTGCGCCATTCCACGAAACTTTGGGAAAAAACTAATTCGGTTTTAGTTTCACAACTTCCGAAAATCTGTCATTTTATATCAAGGATTACTATCTGTAGTTGTGTCGTGTATTTTTGCTTTAAGTCAAATAATTAGGTTTTACATATTTTATTTAAGCGACCATGGAAAGACAGGAATCGTCTGATAATTCTTGCACTGTGTGCCACGAGCACGTTACTATTTGGGCCGTTGGTCCCTGCGATCATCCAATCTGTTACAAATGTTTGACAAGGATGCGGGTTCTTTGCAACCAGTTGTACTGTGCGATATGCAGAAGTGATTTAACCCAGGTACTACTACTGTGCTACACATTCTATCTGATTTTACTGAACATTATGATTATATTAATATTGGTAACACTTTAAGTTTAAGTTTTATTATGTTATTAAACTGTACATGGAAAGAGTTCCATATTTTCCCTGATATCCTTCGCTCTAAACCTAATCAGTTGGTAGTCCAAAATGGACGGGCTGCTTATTGATTATCGATTATTGGTTATAATTTATTATAACCGTTATTGGTTGACATC
>JAULBS010099750.1:0-16254 GCA_032355785.1 Symmetromphalus regularis | reverse complement strand
CACACACACACATCAGTTTGTATAACAGAATATTTTGTTTATAAATGTAATGCAATCTAAAACCTGCCAGTATGCATTAGGCAATATACCGTATTGGTTCTCTTTATAGCACCCTCCCCCCCATATGAGCACGCCCCACCATTTTCATGAGAAATGGCATCTTTAAAATAGTAAAACTGGCTTGTACCTGACTGCCGACTTGCAATGAATGACGTATAATCTGTAAGCATATCAGTCGAGTGCCTAATTCAACACAGGGAAAACATTTCCATATTACAAATACCCTTTCAATAGCCGACCTTTTGTTAAATGCACATGGTTAACACTTTTACATGCATGTAAGAGAAAAACAGACTTTGTAAATTCAGCCCGTGATGTTTTTGAACAAGACACCATTTTTTGCCCGGCGTAGCTGTTTACTGAAGATCGTTTCCTGCTGGTGTACGTGTAAAATGGGCGGCAGAGCATTTTTTTGACACGTATTATAAAATGTTGTCTAATACTCTAATTAGCACACCCATTTTGCTTTGCGCCTTGTCGCTATAAATAGAAACAATACGGTATTAATTATGTTTGTTCATCATTAGTAATGGGAAAATCTTTATATTGCAGAGCCTGTTTTTTCGATTAACTTTTCTTGTTAGAGCCAGTCTTCTAAACTAAAAAAATAAAATAAAATCCCGGTTGTGTTAAATATTTTTTTACTTTTTTTCTTAGTCGATGTCTCAGTCTGACAAATTAATATCAGTACCCTCGAATTCAAGAATTCTAACTTACATGGGTTTTACCAGATAGAGAAAACCAGTGTATAGGATGACAAAAGTAGTGTATAAAATGACAAAACTAGTGAATAGGTAGTGCTGTCACAGCCATTTAAATATTGGGGGGAGAACAAGACTGAACAAGGGCATCATCAGTCACTTGAAGGGCACCTACAACATTCTCAATAAACGTAAACATTTGCTGCAAAAAAAACCTGGGGCTGCAGATTATTCAGGGGGAAAATGCCCCCTCCCCACTACCGGCTGAATCGGTCATGATAAGATGTAATAAGACATAAGCTGGACATGAAAAGAGATACAGTGTCCCATGAGATGTAGAAAACATCACAATGCTTTGTTTATATACTTAGTTTATTCAGGGATAAACTGTATGGGACCCATTTAGTGCCATAAAAATAAGAATTATTCATTGTAAAATAAAGATAAAAACTGAGTGAACACATTTTTTTCTTTATTGCATAACTTTACTGCAACTTCATTAGTTTTAGGCCTTTGGGACTTTTGGGTTTTAGGTTGGTGCCTTCAAAAACACAAAATATCTGAATCCCAGACAGGGGCATAGTCAGAAATGTTTTGGCAATATGAACGCCAAAGGTGCAAGTTTCCCTCCTCTTTTAGGAGGTTCTAGAGTCTTGCCCTATTTTTTTACATACTGTGCGTAATGGGCACTACGCGCAATTGCCAGAGGTCCAGGTTTTAGAAAAACTAACTAGATTTGTGATGTTATTGATTTACATGCCATATAAACAAGGGATAGAAATTAATGCTCGCCCTCTCACCTGAGGCAAGTAAAAATCACTAGGGGCGAGTAAAACTTCCTTATGCTAGTCCGTCAGTAGGCCAGAAGTAATCGTAAAAATTAAAATGTAGGGACGAGTAACTTTTTATGGCTACTAGTTACCTAAGCAAGTGAAAATAATTTCTTAATTTCTACCCCTGTAAACCACTAATTCTAGAGTCACAATTTATAAAAAAAATTATTATCTTACCTACAAATACATGCTTTATTTGGCTTCTTATTGTAGTTTATCTTCATCAGTAGTATTATTGGCATAATTAACTTATTAATATATGTATATTTTTTGAGGACATTGTATTAGATTTGAAACATATTAGTGGTTGTGTAAAACTTGATTCTGTTATTTTGCATTACAAAAAAAAGGTTTAGTTGGAAAATGAGAACTTTTGAGTAATTCAGCACCTAGTAATTTTATAAATGTGTTTCATTTCAGCATAATATTTGGAAAATATCTGCTGCATAAATATGAATTTCATTTTGTAGCCAGTTATATTTAAATCAACATTTTTGTTTTCCATATTATCATTGGAATGAATTTAACAATTAAAAAAATATATATTTTGTATGTGGTGGATAATTAAACTCAAAATTGTGGTCATTCATTCCTTAATATGTGGACAATTGTTTTCAATCATTTTGTTAAAAGTGAAATGCCAAAGAAGTGAGTAGTTCCATAGTTTACATTTTGTTTGCTTTCTTTATCTTTTAGATGTTTAAAAATTCAGAATCATTATTTTTGTAATGCATTCTGTAATTAAAACTTAAATGTTTCCACTATTATTCATTTTGTGTATGTATTCTCTAACTAAAACATGATTCCCCCCCCACCTTTTATTCATTTGTGTATGTATTCTGCAGGTTTTAAATATTTTAAAATTTCAGAATCATACATTTTATTTATGCCTTCTGTAATAACACGTTGAGCATCCTTATTTTGTGTATGCATTCTGTAACATTTGAATTATTTTTAAATGTCCAGAATAATTACATTTGAATTTCAAATACTTAAAAATTATTTCATGTGTGTTACAGTTTTGACATTTTGATGATTGGCAGATAAATCAAAACACTTGTCTACCTGATAATACTTATTGGTTCACCTATTTAATCTCATATGAAATAATACTTGCAATACCATTATATAATCTTACCAGATTCCATCTAATTTTTTGTGACGTGATTTTGCAATATTATGCAAAATGTTTGTATATATTTGTGCAGGTAGTCCGATATTGTATATTCAGTACAAGTTGTTATTTGTGAGAATAGTTTATCTAAAGATATACATGTATATACTTTATTACAGTAGAATTTATACCATATGTTGATGAGCAGTTTCATTTGTGTTCAGAAAATTGATTGTCACATTGGGAAAGGCTGTTGGCATGGTAATTGCTGGGTCATCTTGTTGGGTCAGATTTTATAACTCCATCACCTGGTCTCATATGCCATGTACAGATTTTACATTTGGTGTTGTGACCCTGGTGTTTCTACTGATCCCAAGGAAATAGTTCCCCTCCCCTCAAGCATGCTGTAATTGGTTCTTTGTTGTTGGTTTCTATGGTGATGGTTATTGTTGTGATATCATGCAGGTCCCATTGCATTCTAATAAAATATAAATATATACTCAATACTTAACACGTAACTAACTTATTAACTGTGTGAATATATTCTTGGAACTCTTTCTTTTCTTTAATTCTAAACTTAAAAAATATTTACAGCATTGATTTGTGGTGATATTTTACCAACAAGATCATTTGGGGATAATTTCATGAATTTTATGAGACATTATTACCTTTGTTAACCAAAGGAGATGATTCTATTTCACTGTACAAGAACTTTAGTTGGGAAATAACTGTCTCAAGTAGAGTTATCCTCAAATGATCTTTACCAGTCATTTTTATTTAACCCACTATATTCTTTCCATTCTGCAATTATTTTTTACTAATCCAAATAATTATTGCTGCATGTATTGGAATAATTTATCATATAATTTTTTTTTAATGTTAAATATGTCAGTTTATGAGAAAATATTTGAAAATCAGTATAAATTGTAGTAAAAGTATAGTTTATTTGGCTTTTTAAAAGATATTTCATTTTAAAGGAGTTGTAAAATATTTTCTTTTTTAATAATATAATTGTTTAATGATTCACTTACTTTCTGGTTAGAAGTAAATATATTTGAAATGTAATTGTTGCTTTTTGCAACTAATGTTGACTTTATTCGGAATTAGACCATTACTATATTGGTCTATGAATTTAAATACTCTTTAATTGAATTTTCTAGGAGCATTAATAAACAATAGTTAGGCATGTTTTTCTTGTTTAATCTGCATGTTTTCTGTCCAAAACATTCCAAATCAATTATCTTTTAACTTTACGTTCATAGTGTATGTTCTTCTATAAATAAAATAATTTTAAAAAATTTGTTATTCTTAAAAAAAACTTATTTGTTTTGTTCTTGCTTAATCTTGCATATTGTAATTCTAACCCTACTCACAGTAACTTACTGGTATTCCATATTGTCCATTATTAAATTATCCACCATTGTCAGTCCTTGTCCATCATTATTAGCCTTTTGGATACTAAATACTATAAATCTATTGTCAAAACATTTTTAATCCATTGCTGACAATGTCAGAATTTGTACCTTATCAATAGTCAGTCCTTTTTTTCAAATTTATTGTCTTCTTTTTTGTTTACAATTGTCACTATTATGAAATCCTTGTCTATGCATTATCACTATTTTGAAACCCTTGCCTATCTATTATCACTATTATGAAACCCTTGTCTATCCATTATCACTATTATGAAACCGTTTTCTATGCATTATCACTATTACGAAACCTTTTTCTATCCATTATCACTATTATGAAACCCTTGTCAACCATTGTGAATACTTTTCAGTTTTGTCAACCATTGCTAATCCTTATCTAAGCATCAATCTCTTGTCTTAGCATTTTCAGTTGAAAATCCTTTTTTTTTTCTTTTTTTTTTTCCTTTTTCTTTATTTTCCTCATGCATGCTTTGGAATTGTTTTATTACCCACAACCTGCAGCCACTGAAATCAACATAAGACTGTCACAAGTCAGTACCGTAAATACTCATGTATAACGTGTGTCATTCATAATTGTAATTAATGGCTTTATGAATTAAAAATTATCAGCAATATGCAGTGAAACCTGGTTAAGCAGACATCTTTATTAAAAGGTCACCATTTAATAATACTAAATCAACTAAATTGTATAAAATCACTTGCATTAAACAACCATGATTGTTAATTTGACAGAAACATTCCATTCAAAGTGTTTTCTTTGTAGGTATACATGTATTTTGACCGAAGTATTAAATGTATTCCTCTCCTTCAATGATAAAGATATGTGGATGATGTTTTATATATGAGTATTTATGGTATTCAGTTAAAATCAAGAGAGACTTGATTTTATATTGAAGTGACAATTTGTAATAATTAAGCATTTCCCATTTTCACCAAACTGCCTTTCCCAATGATCAATGCTGTAAGATTATAAGCATATTATTAAAACTGATAAAAGTTGTACATAAAGGGGAAATTTGAGACATAAATATATATACATATATTTATATATGAAACAGTTATTGCCTGTATTATTACATTTAATAAAAGCAGTATTTATATTCAGAACAAATTGTTTGTATTTTTATTTAAGTAATTATTTCTTAGAAATGGGACGTGCATGATGACCAGATTATATATTGTGGATGTTACAACAAACATTACGTAAACATATTAAATGTATATAAGTTGGTAAAGTTAGTCTGTAAAATGGTTGTAAATTTCAAGGTGCACCAGAGAACCTGGAAAATAGATGATTGTTCTCACGTGCAGAACCTGAAAAATAAGTAGTGGTTCTCGTGCACTGGAGAACCTGGAAAATAGGTGAAGGTTCTCTCATGCACCAGAGGACCTCGAAAAAAGGTGAAGGTTCTCGTGCAAAACCTATGAAATAGGTGAAGGTTCTCACATGCACCAGAAAACCTGTAAAATAAGTGAAGGTTCTCGTGTATTGGAAAACCTGTAAAAGAGGTAAAGGTTCTCACATGCAGAACTTATGAAATAGGTGAAGGTTCTTGTGCCTGGAACCTGGAAAATACAAATGTAGGTGAACGTTCTCACGTGCAGCAAATAGGTGAAAGTTCTCACACGTACCGGAGAACCTGAAAAAATAAGTTCTCACACGTACTGCAGAACCTGTGAAATAGGTGGAAATGCACACCTGTACTGGGGAACCTGTGAAAGTTTTCACACTATCCAGAGAACCTGAAAAATAGGTGAACGTTCTCACATTTTACTGGCAAAATCAGAATATGACTGTTGGAAAATTTCTGGGTATGAAAATGTGATTGCAATGACATACCTGTGAAATAATTAACTTTGGCAGACTTTTAACCCAGAATTAAGTTGGATTCTTATTCAGAATTATTGCAATTGGTCTGCATTCTTGTTTTGGAATTGTATTTGTTCTGGGTATATTTTCCATTCCAACGAGTGGCCCACAACTGGTTCATCAAAGGCCGTAGTATGTGTCTGTGGAACAATGCTTATAAAAGACACCTTGCTGCTATGTAGCCTATGTGGAGGCAGCATTATTCCTCTAAATATGTCAGAATGACCATACGATTGATGTCCATAAGATAAAAATCAATGTGCTCTTGAGGCATCGTTAAATAAAACTTTACTTTTTCTTTTTTCTGGGTAATTATCTCATTGTGTCAAAACCGTTAAGATCTCCAGATTCTCGTGCAAGATATTTGAGTGGATGATGGTTTCTACCTGGATAAAAAGACAAACTGCATACTCTCAAAATACTGTTTAGCAGAAACCCTGCAACAGTGATCTTAAGTTGGATCTAGGACCCCTTTGTTAATTAAAACAGGGCCCTACCCATGCGGGGAGGGCAGGGAAGGCAGTTGCCCACCTGAGAATCTCACATTTTCTTTTTTACTCCAGAAAATAGCCTCTTGGCTTCCTGTAAGTGGGGTGGGGTGGAGCTGGGAGGCAACTTGGAAGTGGGGTGGGGACGGAGCCTGGAGGCTTCCTGGAAGTGAGGTGGGGACGGAGCCGGGAGGCTTCCTGGAAGTGGTGTGGAGGCATGCCCCAACCTATTGTTTTTGTGGAAAATCCAAGGTTTTTGAGATGCCTTTTCTAGGTAAAACCTTCAAACCATAATAGACCCACTGTGTTTCAGTGATATCATAAACAGAAATACTAGAAAAGATTATTTAGGCATTTTAATTTCAATTTTTTGAAGCGTAAAGTTGGGGGAGATAATTATATAGGGCCCCCCATCCAAAAAGAGAGGGAGGGATGTGTCCCACTGTCCTCCTCGTGATTGACGCCTATGACTCGTGACAAAAAAACAACATTTTAACAAAACTGGCAATCCAGACATTTAATTCCATTGTGTTCTTATAGATGTGCTTTGCAACTGTGAATCTGTATTGTACAAACAAATGAATAAAATTACATTGCTGGTTCTTATGTATCAGTAGCTTAAATGGTAGTGTCCGCCTATGAACCGGTCTATCGTTTGATTGATCCTTCTCAGTGGACCCATTTGCAGTTTTTGGGCTGTTTACCATTCCAACCAGTGGTCCACAACTGGTTCATCACAGGCTGTGGTATGTGCTGTCCTGTCTGTGGGACGGTGCATATAAAAGACCCCAAGTAGCTTATCAGAAAGAGTAGCCTATGTGATGGCAGTGGGTTTCCTCTAAATAAATAGGTCAGAATGACCATATGTATGATGTCAATAGCCTATAATAAGATAAAAATCAATGTTCTGTAGAGACGTTAAACAAAACAAACTTTACTTTTTTCTTTTTACTTGAAATTATATTCCACCCAGAACAATGTATTCTAGGAATACATGGCTGACATTATATACTCAACTAAAAAAGAAAGTACACAATCATGTTGAAATACTGAATATTTTTTAATGTGCCATTTCACCATACTCATTGGCAGAAAACACATGCACAACTTGTGATATTATTGCACACACACCTCCTACATGGTGTGGAGAACACATATCATAGACTTAATTTATACTAAAGGTCAATCTCCATTTGGTATGGAAATGTAAAGTTCCATAGCGAATAACTTTGCCCTGGCCAGTCTACTCCCTGAGGAGTGATGTCAGCTCAGTCTGATGTGACTTTTTGAAATAACTTATTTTGATGTTTTATTTTACTACTCTCTCTAGTTTGATCATTTACATGATATCCTTCATGAAACATAAGTCATTAGTGGAATGTATACCAAACCACAATGGCTACTAACTTAACTGGTTTCACTTTGATGTGTCACAAAGTAATTCATTTCGTAGTGATTGTTTGGAACCAATACACTGGAACCAGTTAAGTTTACATACTGATCGGTATTATCCGTAATTCTTTGGCTAAAGCTGTACTGTAATTGATGTTTCTATTATAATTAAGTATACTGCTTAACATATGTTTGGATGTATTTAAAAAAAAAAAATTGTAATTATTATTTTTTTATAATAATAATTTGGTCAGCTGTATTTTAAGCACAACATATACCATCTTAAAATTGGTGCAATCTAAAATTCTGCAAATCCACGATTTTTGGACGATTAGTGACTTTTAAAAATATTTGTCCAATACTGATACTGGCAGCAGCAAAGAGAAGCTAGTCGTACATGACAGTGAGCATGTTAAAACTATAAATGTATTGTTAGAATTGACAAATGTGAGTAATAATCTAAAATTGCAGTGTGTCCTCGTCTCCTTTATTTCCTCCTCTTTTTTGGTGCAAATAATTTTTGTCTACGTTTTTATTGGCTTATTTTCTCACAATTGATTGTGTAATTGTATTCAAGTGACTTTTATACTTCGAAATTGAGCTCCTGCAATAAAACACTTGTTTATAAGGGTGTAATGTCTATTTTCACATTCATGACAGATTTCTTCAGGGCAGACCTTGAAATATTGACTCTAGATGCTGTCAGAATGTTATACACTTGTTTTTTTCAAATTTTTCAATAGATGAAAGCGGGGGACCTCCGTCCTCTAGAACTCATCTCTGGCTTTATTTCATTTATTTTCATTTGAAGTCTGTGGACACTGAATTGCTATAATCCACTATAATCTCATGTTACTAACAATCTCCATCTTACTAACCACCTCATCTTGCAGACGATGACTTCCCTGATGTATATAGGAATCATGTAGCTGCCCCAGCCCTTCCAAGCAGACCCCCTCCAACAATAGATCGGCCCTCACCCAGATCACCACCCAGATCACCACCCAGGACACCACCCAAACACGTCCACTCTGCTGGTACTAATACAGAGAATCCACCAATCAAAGCAGCTAAACATCCGAACCCGTCCAGCTCAGAAAACAACCAACCATCTGCTTTCAGAAAAAATTATGCTATGAGTAAGTTTTGTGAGATTTAATTATAATTTTAAAATTTTCAGTTTTGTGTATGTCGGGGTACGATTTTGTGCTACAGTGACAGAAAACTAGCACAGGTATATCATGGGAATAAATTGAGCTTTTAGAGTTATGGCCCCTGTTAGTTCAAGAGTTTTCTGTAGAGGTTTAAGATAGCTAAAAAAAAATAACATTAGTCTAAAATATTAAATGTTTCTGTGGATCCTGATAACAAGCCAGAATTTGTTTTTGTAATTCCTGATTACAACTACAACATTTTCTTGTCCAAACATCTAAAACTTTCTTCAGTTGAAACCATCATATATATTGCTGCTTCAGAACCAAAAGGGTGTAAGTCTGGGTTTTGCACTTACTGGTACCACTGAATACTCCTAAGTGAGCTGCATCTGCTGCACAAAGAATGTAAGTAGGTTTCAGAAGCTATCCCACATTTATCTTGAAATCAGAAGATATTCCACATAAAACTTGTGTCTAAGTGAGAAACAGTTTTTGGCCCTTTTGTCCATTAACTGCTACCCCAACTTACACCCCTTTTGATTCTGAAGCAGTGATATATATTTTGTCTTGATTTCATGGTAAATTAAACTTTTTGGTCAATAAATTAATGCAGAAGCATACTAACTGTTATGTTACATTTTTGTAAAATTTAAAAACTTGGGTATCCTTGTTTGAGGTTTCTGTCACTGTTCGCATTGATAACTAGTTGTGTCTAGAGGTCGCTGCATGTTTTCCAAATAGAAAATACTTGTTCAAGTACTGGCACAGACAACTTGAAGCATCCTGTGGCAATACAAGCATCACCAGTGCCATCAGATGATGATGGACAACACCAGCGAAACCGATCAATCTACCGGAAAGAAAGTCTGATGAGTATGAGACAAATATAGAAGATATTAAACGAGTTGCCATTTATTATCAAATTTATGTTCTGAGTGAATAATTTTTCTTTGACATGACCTTTACTGAGTGACAAATGAAAATTATTTTTCAAGATACATAAATTTGATAATAAATGGTAACAAGTTTGCTATTCTATTTATTAGCCCTGACAATTTTAATCATTCCATTCTTTAAACTCTCTGATTGGGCAACAGTTTAGAGAAATGTTATCCTATAATGTTATGAATGACATTACGTTGTACTTTTTCTAGTTTTAGTGACGTCATTTGCATGTTTACAAAATTATAATGATGACTTATTTAGTACAGCCAAGTTTATTGGCCATAACAGCCAGAGCAACCCAATGAAATCCCTTATTAAACCGAAAAATATTTCCCAGTTATGAGTGTCCACTGGGGTAATAAATTTAAATATTTGTCAAAACATTGGTAATATACATTGTAGTACTCTTGTCTAAATGAGACACAGGATTGCAGGTCAGTTCAGTTATACAGGGTGGATATTTTCACAAAATAAACATCTTGCTAAATAATTTTTTAAAGTTAAAAATAACTACCATTTTGGATATAAAGTCATGAAATGTTCAAAATTCCTACTTGACACATAACCATCCCAGACAGGACACTTTAAGTACCAATTGTAATTTTCATATGATGAATCTTGGTCATAACTAACAGAATGAAATGAATAGTTTTTCCAGTTGATTAATGACCATGGAATATCAACAAAACACTATATAACTGGTTGTTCACAACTGTCAGTATTTCCCTACTCATACTGGAAGTAGGGTGACCGCTAGGGTCATCAAGAGTGGTGGTTGGCCCTGGGACTGGGTGCTGCAAAGGGCCTCCCGTTGACTTGATACTAATATATCTATTTTATATTACTTTTTTTAAAAGCCCTTGAGTGTCCACGGGACCTGGGGCACTTGTCCCAGCTAACCCCCACTCTTGGTGGGCCTGGCGACAACTCTTCAAATAATATGCTTAAAAATTAGCCTCATGGGCCTGTGGTAAGACATCAGACTCTCAACCTGAATACAATGGTTCAAAACACATCGGACTACTCACACTTGACTTGGTCTCAAAATTAACGAAGATGCTTGACATCCAATAACTGATGACAATAAATCAGTATGCTGTTAGACTAGTAGTTACATTAAACAAAACAAATCTTTTTGGGATTTCATTTGACATTTTAATGATAAATTAATAGGTTTGAATAGGTAAATGTTGAGAGTTATAGTGAATAACTGGTATAATTCATAATTATTGAAACAGTTTTATTTAAAATATCGAGGATATATAATATAATGTGTAATGTTTTGTAGAATCAAAAGACCCACGAGAAAAATCCAAACAAGATGAACTTCACGATGAACTCCGAAATAAAATAGCTCATGGTGGCCAAACAAAAATGTCTCACCGGCCAGTTTACATCACTGAGCATGCTACACCTGATGAAGTTCAGGAGTGGTTGCATACCAAGAATTTACCTTTATTGTAAGTTTAGATTATTTAGTGATACCATAGCATGCAGCCTAATTACCATGCGTTATGCAGTTTACATTTCTGACAAGCCTATTGCTGGAGATTAAAAAGAGTAACCTATGAGGTGGAATCACGTTTCTTCTGTAAACCATGTGTTTATTGTTCTTTTTCTTGATCTTATTATTATAGTATTTATGATTTCTGTAGATATGACATTTCTACAATGACCCAGTAACAGATAATTATGCAATTTCATTGTCAGAAGAGAGAATCATTTTCTTTCAGTATTTAGTAGCAGAATATTATGCAAATAACAAGCATATGCTATTTACATGAATGCCATTAAGTGGACGACTGTATATTTATAATAAATTTTCATTGATTCACTTCAAATATAAAACACGAAACAATGGCTAACTCCGAAATTTTTCCTTAAAACTCATATTGTAAAATGTTATGTGTGTTACATTTTCATGAAAGGGCCTTTGGTATATTATGTGATGCTAGTCTTTGTAATATTAATAAGATTTTGCTAAAATAGTTCATGTTTATTTGAATGGAATATTTCAGCTGTATTCAGACATTTGAAGGTTACAGCGGTCATGACATGTTTCATCTTGTTCGACGAGAGCTGGATCGTCTGGTTGGTCGCGAGCTGGCCGCTAAGTTGGAGAGTCACCTGACGGTTCAGAAAAACATGTGTGGAGTAAGTCAAAATCTCACATTAATAAACTGACAAGAATATATTAAACTGTTCTTCAGTATCAGGGTTGGAAATTTAGAGTTACTTCTATTCGCCTGGAGAAATAATGACTTTAAAAAGTTACTATTCACCATAAAAAAATTACTAATTCTCCATTGTTTCTTGGAACCACATAAACAACAGATATATGCAACGTTTATATTCCCTTTCTGAGAATACAAATATCTGATAATTCTTGCTGTTAAAAAACTTACAAAGCCTGAGTAATTACAGTATATACCAGTGCACATGTATTTTTGATTGTGTAAAGAAATTCATTATTATGAAGAAAAAAAACAATCTACTGGTCAAGGGGTCTAGGAATATTAATTAAACATTATCTTGTCCACAGTGATTCCTATTCTTGTTTTATCAGGCACAGCATAACAAGGGGGAATAATTCTGAATCATAGCATAACCTCATGTCCACTAGAAATTCAGCTCTTCATGCCTACATCTGTTAGCTCCCCTCACACCCACCCACCCTAATATTCACATGCTCTCACCGTGCCTGACTATACCTGAATATACAGACCATCTGTTATGAAAAACAAAGTGACTTTAGCAAGCATCTATTGAAGGCCTTATTTTTTAGTTAATTGGTTTACAGCTTTTTTCCTGAAGTACCTTGGATGGATGGTGAAAAAAAAAAATTCAGAAATATAAAAAAAAAATGTCTCTCCCCCTATAACATTTTATTTAAAATTAAATAATAATATGTTTTCAATGTTTTAGTATTAATAATCATTAAATAACCAGGACTTGTATAAACATCTATTTAAAAGTTTTTAGTTTTTTTTCATTTAAAGAAGAAGAAATACACTGATTACTTCAAAGTAGATTTATTTATATAAGAAATTTAAATTGGATTTAAAAATTATTTTAACCTTTAATATTAATTATCTACAATTTTATTTTAATATTAAATAAAGTTAAAATGGTTGGATTATTTGTCACAGTCATTATACATGTACCTCTATTTTAGTTTGGTACGGTAGGGGGCTCGGAACTGCGAGCTATCTTACAGCGACGGAAGGAACATGCTGACTGGAGCAGTAATGAGGAGGCAAACATGGGACATCCGCCAAGCTTCCGACCAATCACACCCCAGCAGACATTTGACAATAGTTACGATTCAGATGGTAAGAGTCAGTGTATTAAATGCATAGTCCCAGCGACCCTTGACCTAATTAATTTCCAAACAAAGAATTAAATTACCAGGACATTTGGTTTGTTAATAGAAATACTTCATTAAACTACTTACATGTACATAATCACTGCATCTCACTTATTATCAGTATTTTAAAAATAATAATGAATTATGCTTACAGACAAATAAATGTTAGCTGTTATTTTAAAACTTCTGAATATTTTTTTAGCTGCAAAAAATTTCGAACCAATTAATTTCGCGCCGAGGTGTTCCGATCTTGTAATTACACATTTTTAAAAGTGAAAAAAAATAGATTGACTCAACATGGAATTTCCTATATCATGGTTCAGTTAAAATGTCTTGATGATATAAAAATGAGATCTAGTATAACAAATACATGTAAGTTTAATTCATAATCAATATTTATACCACAAAGCCCCTTAAATTCCGTGGGACAGTTTTTATGTTTGTATTACAATATCTTTTGATTTTATACAGAATTCATTAGTGAATGTTTAAATCATCAATTAAACAATTTTTTTTTTCACCAAGCCAAATACAGTTTGTTTCAAAATGGTGATTTTTCTATAATTATGTCACTATCACTACTTTTCACTTGTTTTTGGTTAATTGTTGTTTGTCTTATGACATTTTTGTGCATCGTTTTGCATTTACAATTTCACATTTCTCATACATGAGATACTGTTTTAATATAAACAAACATCGGTTATCACTGAGGTAAAGAGTTCAGGAATAATTTCTTCACAGAATAATAATATTTAAAACTTGCTATTAACGTGATAAAACTACATTACTAGAAATATGAATAAAGTATGAATTCTTCATTTGTTTTTAAATTCTTCGGCTAGTTGTTTATTTTTGTTTTTGTTTTACAAATATATACTATTTAAGAAAAATGGTTAGTTTTCAGTGGCCTATTGGATACCAATTAGTGCATGAGGTATATATTGTACGTCACATTTAAAAATAACACACACATTTTTCATTGTAATTTTTCTACACTTCTATTATTTAATACAATAACCATCACAAAATTAACATTAAGAAATCTCTCACAAGAAAACTTTGTCTGGCTTGTCAGTCTGACAACACCACTATTTACTTAGTATGAGGTTAAAGTTAATATCCAGTTTATTTATAAAGCACATGTTATATTTAATACTTGCAAGTTTTTTGCAAGCAGATAGAATGTGTACTCAGGGTGTGAAGTAACATAGGTTATTTAGCTATAGTTGGTTAAAATTATCAAAATCTATACAGAAGACTGGCTATGTTTTCAACTGGACAAAATGTTAACTCAATTTGGGTTACTTTGAACGTTGATTTATTATTCACTAATTACTAGATGTCCAACATTTGATAATTCACAGTCTTCAGAGGAAACTCACTACATTTTTCCATTAACAACAAAGGATCTATTTTGTGAGCCTCAGTGGTCCAGCGGTAGAATGTCGGAATCTCAAGTTGATGGTTCAAAACCCATTAGAGGCTGGCTCACACCTGACTGTGTCAAAATATCAAATGTTTGACATTGAATAGCTGTTGATTAATAAATCAATGTGCTCTAGTAGGGTTGTTAAACAAACATCCCACTCCAAAAATAAATCCCAAAGGATCGTTTATATGTACTTTCCCTATAACAGAACAGCACATACCATGGCCTTCCGTATATATGTACTTTCCCTATAACAGAACAACACATACCATGGTCTTCCATATATATATGCTTTCCCTATAACAGAACAGCACATACCATGGTCTTCCGTATATATGTGCTTTCCCTATAACAGAACAACACATATCATGGTCTTCCGTATATATGTGCTTTCCCTATAACAGAACAACACATATCATGGTCTTCCGTATATATGTACTTTCCCTATAACAGAACAGCACATACCATGGCCTTCCGTATATATGTACTTTCCCTATAACAGAACAGCACATACCATGGCCTTCCGTATATATGTATAACGCCAATTCGATATAACGCCTAAATCTCATTGGTACGACAGTAGGCGGTAAATCAAGGTTATACTGTATGTGTAAATAATATAATTTCATGAAATCAGTTTACAAACATGTGGTTCAAATTAAACTGATAGCATTTCCTGAAAGATGGTTGTACTGTTTCCTGTAAGAATGGTAGTAAATGTTTTTAATATTATTATTATTATTTTTTTATGAAGTATTTTGGGAATAGGCCTATAAAATATTCGAAGGAAAAAGATGAAATGATCAAACCAGACTGAGTTGTTGCTGCCATGTTTGTATTTGTCTTCTCATGCTGTTAATGCATTGATTATTTTAGTGTGATGACATAATTACACGTAATTGGATTTGCATATTAACTTTAATTAAATACATTTTCACTGTTTGTGCTGCTCTATCTAATACACATTTGCACCATACTAATTGGCAGGTACACTCACACTGTTTGCTGTTGAAGTTTCTGCTTTGTGTGTTTTATTTTTCATAACAAAATTAAACCAAATTCTTCTTTATATGAATGTCATGCGAAAACCTAAAACCAAACTCTTTTTTTCTTTTTAAAGTACTTCAATTAAAAGAAATTTTAAAAATAATTAATTCAATAGACAAGGTCATAGCTAATGTTCTTTCAAGGAAAGAAGAGACAGAATACCCCAAAATGTTTCTGAAGAGTAAGCACGTAGGGTTTAAAATTATTAATTAAAAGTTATTTTATATTGAAAATAAATTGCTTGGTGAATGACTAGGAACAACGGGTGTGACGAAAGATTGAAAAAGACCAAAATGGACTGAAAAGGACTGATGTGGATCAAAGCAAACCCAAAATGGACCACAATTTTATCCTGTAAATAATTTTCAAGAAGTTGTAACATCTCCTTCTTTGAGTCTTTTAATATTGTTTATTAAAGAAAAAT
>JAULBS010099739.1:0-16255 GCA_032355785.1 Symmetromphalus regularis | reverse complement strand
CGTGCGTACGTGTGTGCGTACGTGTGTGCTTGTGTGTGTGCGTGTGTGTCTGTGTGTGTGTCTGTGTGTGTCTGTGTATGTGTGTGTAGTCAAGAAATATATTTTTTTTAATTTCGTTACTTACGCATATATTTGATTATTGGTGGCATTTGAAGTTTGTTTTATTTTGTATATAGTTTTCTGTTTATAATGGCTCAGTTGGAATATGTATTTTTCATTATAGAACAAGAGTGGGATGGCAAGGTTGATGTTGATATCGGAAGATATGGTGATGTTGACGTGCGGCCAGTTGAAGCATGATATGCAAGTCGATTCACACGGTGAACCGATCAACACAGTTAAATATTATAAAGGAAAAAACATCTGTAAGTATAAATATATATATTTCTTATTTAATATAGTAAATATATGACATAATTACGCATGTTTCTATTACTTACTTGTTAATTATTAAATTGGTAAATAGTTATATTTATGAATAAAGTGAGTGATGCGTGTAATTAAATAGGTAAATAATTATGTATAAAGTGATGATTGTAATTAAATTGGTAAATGATTATGTATAACATGTTGTGATTGAATTGTTATTTATTTAGACGTGGAATATGGACGTATCAAACCTGGTTCTAATGCCATTCGGTTTCCTATCAATACTCCAGACTTGTCTAATTCTTCCTGGGTTGGCGACATGAATACCAAATTTATATTACCACCTATTAGCCAAGATGCGCCTTCTATCGGTAAGTAATATATAGACAAGTAGCTTATAATATAAACATATGTATATCGTAGGTATAGAACTTAGTATTTGTCATGTGTGGTCAACAGGATTATTTTATTAAAACTTTACCTAGGACAGAACAAAAAGTTTGTTGTATTTAACGACGCCTCTAGAGCACATTGATTTTAATCTTACCATCGGCTATTGGACGTCATATATATGGTCATTCTGACATATATCTTTAGAAGAAACCCGCTGCCGCCACATAGGCTACTCCTTCCGATAAGCAGCAAGGGATCTTTTATATGCACCGTCCCACAGACAGGACAGCACATACCACGGCCTTTGATAAACCAGTTGTGGACCACTGGTTGGAACGGAAAATAGCCCAAACAGCAAATGGGTCCATTGAGAAGGATCGATTCTACGATCGACCGGTTCACAGGCGGACACTCGACCGTTTGAGCTAGATCCCGCTCCTAGGACAGAACACGACAAACCACAGCGTAAATTACCTTCTAGTGGCAACAGGAAATAGCTAATTAATTTTGATTCATCGGGGGGAATCATTCTATAACTCACCTCACATTAGCCAGATTTAATTTTTATATTTACTATAACAATTAGCAAGACTAGGAAGATCTTAATGTTGTTTTGACAAAGCCGAAGTTAAAACTGTGAGCTTTTGTATGCTTATCTAAAACTAAATATTTTAAATAGATCAAATAAGTTTTATTACTATAAACTTTCACTCTTATCAGATTATGACAAACATTGATTTTATGTTGTTTAATATACTATTGATGTTGTCATTTTCCATTCATACTAGTACTGTTTGCACTTGCAGGTACTGATTTCGTTGGATATGGTGGCATAATCTATCGCAATGTCAGTGGTCTGTTAACTCAGAAGCGACAAGAATGGTAAATTCGATGCACAAAATAACTGTGGAATCGATATTAAAATTCAATAAAACGTGTATTATACTTTATACCGATAGAGTCAGATCCACAAAATTCAATTCATTGTGGGAAAAGCACTTTCCATTTAAAATATAAAAAAACACAAGAACGAGAAATTGCTGGGGTGTACGTTATCCCTTTGCAAACCTAGATCTGCCCATAATCTAAAATGTAAGGGAAAAGACAAAGATTATATATATATAATACATATAATATGGAGTTTAGTTGAAAATAAAGGACTTATCAGCTATGTGCTGTGCTCATAATGGGCAGGATCCGACCACTTTAGTAGTCATTTGTGTCGTTATGTTTTTACATTTTTTTTTTTTTGAGGGAGGGGGGTGTAAGTGGAGGGGTTTGCTTTTTTATGTATATATGTTTTCTGTTGTTTGTTTTTTATATCACGAGTAAATAAGTTTTGTTATGTTTACAGTGCCAAAAAGAATTTCGCTTAGTCAGTGTGAAATGATATATTGATGTCAATATTTTATTAATTGTTCTTCACAGGAAACCTGGAGACGGTACATCATGGATAGTCAACAGTCCTGTACTCTCACTTTCACTCGAGCCGAAACCCGCAGATCTGTCAGAACCACTCCTCATTTCCTTTAAACACACAATTGTAAGTTCGTAGTGTGCAGAAATATAGAATGTACTTAACATGTTATCTCTGGCATAAGTACAACGAGAGAATAGGATGACATATATCTGACATATAACTAAACACACTTAACTTATTTGGTATTGATTTAATGATAATGGATGTAAATGCTAGTGAAAATGAGATAATACCTCTAGATTAATATCATTATAGAACCAGATCAAACTGACAGAGAGCTGTTAAATATAAGAAAAGCTGTGGAGACTTTTGTCATTCATTTATTTTAGTTTTGAAACAACCATTGTCACATTCACAATCGTACATTTTAACAAAACAATCCAAGAGGTATTTTGAAAAATACACATTACTTCCACCCTATAAGAAGACCACAAGACACATAAGGTACAAATAAATTGTAATGTATTCAGACTCTCACAGACCATTATCAACTAGCACAATGTAATTGGAGGAATGTTTTCAACAAGTTGGGACTCTATACATTTAAAAAATAAAACATATTAAATTAAAATTATATAATTGACTGTAACTTGTTATCTGCGATATTTGTATTTGATTTGTATTGTTATTTTAGGCAAACCTAAGCAGGCCCATGTGCAGCTACCTTAGTTTTGAATCCCCGTAAGTTATTAGAGTACAGTGTACACGTTATTTAACAGTTTTAATTAAAATATAATTTAATGAGTTATCCAGTCGTTATTTAATAAAACATCATTATAGCACTGATGTGGTTAGTATTGTCTTGGTAGATTATTTAAGGAGATGTCTATGTAGCACAGATGTAGTTAGTATAGTCTTGGTAGATTATTTAATAAGACGTCTATATAGCACAGATGTAGTTAGTATAGTCTTGGTAGATTATTTAATAAGACGTCTATATAGCACAGATGTAGTTGGTATAGTCTTGGTATATTATTTAATAAGACGTCTATATAGCACAGATATAGTTGGTATAGTCTTGGTATATTATTTAATAAGACGTCTATATAGCACAGATATAGTTGGTATTGTCTTGGTAGATTATTTAATAAGACGTCTATATATAGCACAGATATAGTTGGTATTGTCTTGGTAGATTATTTTTAAAAACGTCTAAATAGCACAGATATAGTTGGTATTGTCTGGGTAGATTATTTAATAAGACGTCTATATATAGCACAGATATAGTTGGTATTGTCTTTGTAGATTATTTTTAAAAACGTCTGTATAGCACAGATATAGTTGGTATTGTCTTGGTATATTAATTAATAAGACGCCTATATAGCACAGGTGTAGTTAGTATAGTCTTCGTAGATTATTTAAGGAGATGTCTACATAGCACAGATATAGTTGGTATTGTCTTGGTAGATTATTTAAGGAGACGTCTATATAGCACAGATGTAGTTAGTATTGTCTTAGTGGATTATTTAATAGAACATCACCAATATGGTATTTGCATTTTATTTAGAAATAATTAGATGTGCAATAGGATATACTTAACGCTAAATCAATGTCAATGTTTTTTCATTCATTAAGATCTGTGAAATCACCAGAAGTGTACAGAAACTTTCAGATCATTTTTCTTGTTTAGTTTTCAGACGAATGGCAGATGGTCATCAGATGGGTGTTCCGTGGTGAGAACATTTGAGTCTGTAACAATGTGTCAATGTAATCATCTGACCAACTTCGCCATCCTCATGAGTCCATCCAGCTCCGTAAGTAAAACACATTCTCTATCCAAAACCTGTATAGTCTACCTGCTAGAAGAAAACATCTTTTGATAACATTCTTTTGTTCGTATTTAGTCTCCATCCTAAAAATGACACCTCGGATTAAATAACTTAAAATACCAAAGTGATTTTTCATAACATTTCAATGATATAAATCATCAACAGAGGATAAAATGAAATATCGCCTTGTTGAAAGGTGGGGAGTATTAATTTATTCTCAGAATTATTATGAAGTCCAGGTAGTATGACACTTGTAGAGTAAGTTGAACGCGATGCATGTATATTAATATTATATATATATTTTTTTTCTTTCTGTGGTTATATACTCATGATATTGCGTATGTATATTCATATATCATTATTTTGTGAATTGTATTTTGTTTCTGTGTAATGCTTATGCAATAAACCTCTTCACCAGCGTGTTGTTTGATGTTTGTAATGAGTTTATTATTTTTCTTGGTAGGTTGAAGGCGATCATGGTTACGTTCTGAGTATGATTTCATTGGTAGGCTGTGGGGTCTCCCTCCTATGTCTCTGTCTGACCATCCTGTCATACGTGTGTCTCTGGCGGTAAGTAACGTACATTAATATTTGTCATGCATGTGTCTCTAGCGGTAAGTAACGTACATAAACATGTCTTTCATACATGTGTCTCTGGTTGTTTGTAACGTACATAAATATTTCTCTTAAGTTTCTCTCTGGCGATATAGACATATACATAAATATTTCTAATACGTGTTTTTCATAAATATAGCACATTTTACGATATGAACAAAATATAAATTTTATTTGAATTAATATAATATTTTCCTAAATGATGAAGCTGATAGCAGCAGTAATGTGAAGGTTGCTGTTAATCATCTATATTGTGTTTTAACATAATCATATTTTTTTTAGGTATGTCAAGTCTGATCCAGCTGTTATTCTGCTCAATTTGTGTGTAGCTTTAATCATCTCATACGGACTATTTGTTTTCGGTGTTCCTCTCACAGAAAACCAGGTGTGTTAATTAATCATTCTTTCTTCTATTTCTTCTTTCACTTTCTAATTAGAATTTTATGATGGCCGAAGGGTTGATGGTGTCCAAGGAAGTGGGGTGAAAAGAGCATATCCATATACATGTATATATATATATATATTTTATATTATATAATTTAAGTTACACTAGCCAATATTTGTGGCATAAGCAATGCAATCGTGTTTCAGACTATTCAATAAACATTGTACGTAAGATACAATTTTGACACTGTCATTGTCACTGATACTAAAACAGGCGCAATGATTTAAAAAAAAATTAAACTGTAAACTATGATAATTAAACACATGCGGTATGACTATAAAATGAGCGAATTCTCATCAACTTCAGATTGTGTGTACTGTTATTGCCGCGTTGCTGCACTACTTCTACCTGGTGGTTTTCGCCTTCATGTTGGCAGAGGGTATCGACGTCTTCCTCAGTGTCACGACGGTCTTCAAGGTCACGTCCAGACTTCCCAGATTGCTGTCTCTGGGCTGGGGTAGGTTACAAATATGCACAATGTATATACACGGTACCTGATATTTTTTCAATTACACGCATGCTACTATGTATTTACAATGCAAGAACAAGAAAAGAAATAGGATTTATAAATACAAACCCACTTTATATACGGTGAATAAATCTCAAATTTAGTAACATATCACATTTAATTCAGAATTTCTGTTTAAAATGTTTGGGTGTCATTTTCAATATATATCTTTCAGTATTTGTAAATGATCAATATAATTTGTTTAGAATATGTTTGAAACAATTTTAATATTTGTTTTCAGGGGGTCCATTGCTAATTGTTGGGTTTTCCATGGGATTCACACAAATGGTCGGATATGGAAATGAGAAATTGTAAGATCATCCTTTCGCTTTAACTTTTATCACTTTATGGGTGCATGCATACGAGTGTTCGTCTGTGTGTGCATGTGTGTGTTATGTGTGTATATTATGTGTATGCTGTATTTGTATGTATCCGTTAGTTGTGTGTAAGAGTGGTGTGTTAGTTGTGTGTTATGTGTGTATATTATGTGTGTTCTATTTGTACGTGTCCGTTAGTCGTGTGTAAGTGTGGTGTGTTAGTTATGTGTTATGTGTGTATATTATGTGTGTTCTATTTGTACGTGTCGGTTAGTCGTGTGTAAGTGTGGTGTGTTAGTTGTGTATTTGTGTTTGTGTTGTTAGCGTGCTCATGTGTATGGGGTAGGTGGGTGAGTATGGATATGGGTGTGGATGTGATTACTGGGAGAGGTTGCAGTAATAATCATACTTTATGACTGTAATACACAGGATTACTGTGATGGGTTAAAGAATATCTTCCGCTATATGTTATATATTGCAGCTGTTGGTTATCGCTGGACAGCGGGTTACTGTGGGCGTTTGTTGGACCGGCACTTTTTGTTATTGTGGTACGTCGTGTAACAATTTCACTGACATATCGTTTTAAATGTATTGTAATATCAACAACTCATACAGTAATAACACGTAAACAAAATGTAAATCAGACATGTTTAGAAAAATAATTAACATTATAACATAATCAAGTTTTGACGCCACAAATACTTTAAAAGTTTAATGCCCAATATTTCAGAATCTCACAATTTAGAAAATTCGTAATCCTATATGGAATTGTCGTTTTCTCATATTTTTCTTTACGTTTTCATAAATCTCAGCCCATGAAACTAAGCGATTAAAAGACTCAATACCAGGACATTCTTCTAGCCTGATGACATTAGCCTTATAAAATTATGCAGTAAAGTTACATATCACACTAATGGTCATGCAAAATTAATGAAACTTGTTTGACACTAACGCTTATTTTATAATAATATTAAGTTAACATATAATGTGGCCTTCTTCCAGATTAATGCTGTGATTGTGGTTGTTGTCTTAAAAGCAATGCTTAGAGAGTCCACCACAGAAAAGAAGACTTCATTCGACAAGGCAAGGTAAAATCCGTCAATTTCCCATTCATGAAACTATTCCATTACCATATGTGTGACCACTGTTGGTGTCAATGTGTATTCGAATAAAGACATATTACAGAGTAGTCTGGCTTTGTGCTTCTAAAATGTTTAGTCAGGACTCAGAGCTCAAATGTATATGGCGTTGCGGTGCTGTTAAGGTCTTGAGTTTTGACTGTAAATGTTTTATAAGAACGGGCGTAGCATCCAGATTCAGCTTGCATTTATCTTAATGGCATTCTATCACATTTATAAGTATTAAATATATTTTAAATTCTATAATTATGATGATGTCTTATGGAAATGGTTTGAGTAGTATAATAATGCGCGTTATGTCTTTGATGGGTCTCACAGGGGTGTTTGAAGTGTCAAACCAGTGCCGTCTTATCGCATAGGCACACTGGGTAGTTGCCCGGAGGCCACGAAATTTAATTTTAAAAATAATAAATTATATTCATATAAGCGACAGTGGGTATAGGACCTAGTAAATTACTTTCCTCGGAGGCTTCAAATATTCTTAAGACAACCTTGTGTCAATCAGTATGTCACTGCATATATAAAACTATTTGTTTTAAATATAATGCATGGTAATGTCTTATCGAACTGGTTTGGGTACTATATGCATGTTGATGCCTGTGATGGTTCTCACATGCGTAGTTGATGTCAACCAGGATATCACTCTATGTATAAAATCACTTGTTTTAAATTAATGTGCATTTTGATGTGTTACAGAACTGGATTGCGAGCTATATGCGTGTTGATGCCTGTGATGGGTCTCACATGGATGTTTGGTGTGTTCTCAGTCAATCAGGACCTTGTTGTATTTCAATATCTCTTCGCCGTGTTTAACTCACTTCAAGTAAGTGTATATTTTTTTCTTAGCTCTAGATTTATTCCCAAATTTATATCGACTTGTTCGACATATAATACATGCTATTTAATCCTAAACCACGTGAACCTTTAAATAGTCAATAATAACATAATAAACGCCCTTTTTAAAAAATCATCAAATGGACCAAAACTCAAAAATGTAATGAACGTAAATTTTATATGTATTTTTTAAATGAAATTGGTTTCCAATAGCGGGGCCTGAGTTAAGGCAATTGTAATATATTTTATAACTTTAAAACATACATTATAAGGTTGTAACAGTACACGCTGTCAACTATATCATCAGAAAAAAAATGTTACATGCAATGATTGGAGAAATCGCACAATAAAATCTCTTAAGGTTATTTCAGAAAAAAATTCTTTGTTTATTGGAAAAAAATTGTGATTATCTGTGTGAGTTGAGTGACGCAGTTACTTACACTTTCTGAATGGTTTTCAATCTATACTCCATAACAGTAGACCCGTGACAGAGTTATAGGTGTATGGTTTGAACTTAGGTGATCAAATAACGATTTCCTTTCTACTCTGGGTGCAGTTTTATCTTGCTGGCAGCTTGTTTGTTTATGCAGATTGTGAACAGTTTGTGACTCATGTATGCAACTGAAACACTCCAATAAGCAAGCTGTTAGAAAGACCTGCAGTGTTTAGAATTAATGGTGCACGGAAGCGATTATGAATATTATGGGTTCGTGTTCATTGTCCTCTTGAAAAACAGATACCATGAGAAAACATCATTATTAATGATCTCTGCGAATAACAGAAATTTATGGCTGTGTAAATTTCATTATTTTCTAATAGTTGTATTTCAATCGTATAATTTTAATTTAATTTTTTAGCATTACACGTTAAACCTAAATCATTCATATTATGAAAATTTAAAGATAAAAAATAATAACAAATCTTAAAGGAAATGACTCGGCTTTTGTTAGCTCTGTCTCTATATTAATATTGGGTCGTACCTATTCAAAAGTTTACTAACGCATCGACTCATTTATAATTTATCCATTTTTAATTCTCATTTTAAAGTTTATTATTTGTATTATTTATTTATTATTGTTGATAATTTGGAATAGGCCAATTGCAGAAACAGTTAATGAAATAAGTATTTTGAGATAAATTAGTACGATTAACCAAAACCGTACTTAGAAGGACAGGTGAAGCATTTCCCTACCCTAGAAATACTTGTGACCATGATTTGTTTAAAGTGTCGATAGTGAACTCTAGATGCCATAACATAAAGCTTTGATGAAAATAACATATTTAACAACTACTGCCCGTGCTTGTGAAAGTGTTCACGGACACGAATACTTGGTAGATTACTGTTTTAATTTCTTCTTTAAGTTGTGTATTTATCTTTTCAGGGCTTGTTCATATTCATTTTTCACTGCTTTACATCTAAACAGGTATATATTTTATGTTTATAATTTTATACTATTACTATAGAAACAACATTTACGCATATGCGTATTTGTGTGTGTGTGTGTGTATGTGTGTGCATGGCAAGGTGTTTCATATTTAAGTGATAAACGCATCATACTATGTTTTAAACATTTTTTAAATAATGATTTCAAGACTCCAACACTGATATAACAATAATAATAATAATAAGCAACAACAGCATAAAACACCACATTTACAATTTAGTTACTGGCCTCTTAGCTATCTCATAACAATTTAATAATTATGCAAGTCATTTCAATAAATACTTATGCCAATAAAATCTATTTTCAAAACATAATATAATAGGCACGGTATTACTTAAGTGTTGTTTATATTGTTTGTTATATTATACATGTGTACTGAGGACTTTTCCAGTTTTGAATTACCCCCAACGCCGTCTCACTTTATGATTAGGATGTCTATTTGGAATGTTTAGTTATTGAAGTAAGAGAAACATTTTCTTGTAGATAAGAACTGGAATGAAAAGCAAGATTCGTCGTTTTCAAGCTCATAGGTGGAACTCTTCAGGGTCGAAGTTTTTCTCCCACACAGCTTCTCAGCGATACCCAAACAAACTTACATCAAAGAAAAGCAATACTTCACAAAAATTAAAATTATCAGTAAGTACAGCTTAAACATAAAAATAAGCCATATTTGTTTTCTTAGCATAATATTATCAACATGTCAAGTCTCTCTTTTCATTCTGATTTTGCAGTGATGTCTCAACCGCGTATCCTGAATATTTTCAACATGTTATAGCGTTTTAACTTTAATATACCAGGAAAAATAATACTTTTTTACTGAAACTTAACTATAAGTGTAATTTTGTACCCTTCCTAAAAACAATCCTGTTTCTGTTCTGAAAGGGAAGGCCAGTCTCATACGAATTGTCCATACATCAAATAAACGAATTAATGTCTTACTATATACGTCAAAGACAAATTAAATGGATGTTTATTTGAATAATTGCAAAAATAAGACAAAAATATAAGATATTCAAGATTACTTAATTTTTTTTTTTTTTTGTCGTTCTGTGAAAGAAAGAAAAAAAACTTTAAAGAAATTTATTGATATTTGTCTAATTGTGGAATGTGTATAGTTACGTTACAGTTTCGACTGTGATAATAGTTCTGATGATCTGACTGCATTATTTAATATACAGGAAGTATGTACATATTTGACAAACGGGTTGTGCCAATTTGGAGCGTTTTCATTGTTGTATTGGCTGGCCAAAACAATCCGTCTCGACATTTAAGGGTTAATAACTTTGCAACTATCCACTATAATTAATACTATGAAACTTCACATAAATCAAACATATGATGATTTTAACATATTCTGTAGAAACAATGTATGCCAACGGGACTTAAACATTTCAGGATATATTCAAATCATCATCTATGTGACGTGTATGTGAAGTTTCATAGCAATATAGTGGTTAGTTGGAAAGTTATTAACCCTTAAAGTTTATTTTTCTAATTTATTTATTTATATTTTTAAATTTAATTTTAATTTTTGTTTGAACTACCTGATATAATGAGTGCATCAAGGATAATATAGCTTAGTGTGGTGATATAATAATAGTTTTAAAAAGTCAAATCCGCCACAAATTTCACCGGTCGTTTTCCAACATTTATTTAATATTACATGTGTATTTTATTTTATTTTGTAAATAAATATTTGTTTATCAAACATACAATATCATTATTTCAGAGTCATTCCTCGGATGCTGCGGGCGGAGATGTAGCCAGTATTAATGTGAATAGTAAGCGTACTAATAACATCACAATTAATTTTTAAAAGTTTGAATTTTGTTTAATGATATCACTAGCTCGCATTGATTATTAATCATCATCAAACATTTGGTAATCTACGTAGTCTTTAGAGGAAATACGTTATATATTCCATTAGCAGCAAGGGTTCTTTTATACTCATTTTCCCAAATACAAGACATCACATACCATGGCCTTCGATATCCAGTCAGAGAATTAGTTCACAGAGGTCGTTCGATCCTTCGATCAAAAGTACCTCACATTTAGTAGGACACGTCATATGAAACTGTTCGTAAACACCTCGTCCTATGCTTATTATAACGAGCCAAAAACGAGCATGCTTTGAGTTTATTACATGCCATATATCGATTTAAAAATATAAGAATGAATATATTTTGTTTAAATTCACAGAGGGATAGAGATGTCTTCTGTCATTTCCAGCTGGTTGAAACATATTTAATAAATATTTCTATTTTTAAGAGTAATCCACCTGATATGAGCATTTTCGGTGTACATTGAGAGTGTATCATATTTTAGTTGACTGTCTTCGCCTTCAGCTTGTCAGAGAAATGTATTTGTTAAAAAGAGTTTGGATGAATCATTTCACAAAATTAGACAACTCATACAACGCTCTTATGTCAATATGGTTTTCTGTGCATATATTTGTTTTGGCGGGTCACATATGCGAACACACGAACCATGTTTTCATTATTTCAGCGTTTGGACCAAAACAACTGGATTATTGCAACCATTCTTATGAGAATGCAGATGAAAGTGCTATGATGAGAAACAATTTTGACCATGCAACATTTCCTAATGGAGTGGTCAACCCAGCATTCACCTACTTACCCCAAGACGATGTTTTCTATCCCAACCAAGTTCCTGAATTAACAGTGTTGGAGACTGTTCCAATCGCGTCTACGCCTACTGGTGGCTATAGCAGTAGAGAGTTGGGTGGATACAATGCAGAACATATTCAGGTATTTAGTTAGTGGAGTTGGGTGGATACAATGCAGAACATAGTCAGGTATTTAGCTGGTGGAGTTGGGTGGATACAATGCAGAACATATTCAGGTATTTAGCTAGTGGAGTTGGGCGGATACAATGCAGAACATATTCATGTATTTAGCTAGTGGTGTTGGGTGGATACAATGCAGAACATATTCATGTATTTAGCTAGTGGAGTTGGGTGGATACAATGCAGAACATATTCAGGTATTTAGCTAGTGGAGTTGGGTGGATACAATGCAAAACATATTTAGGTATTTAGCTAGTGTCCTGAAATTATAAACCCACATGTTTATATGAGTGGCTTCTGTAGTTTCTTACCGCAACCATTTTCAGAATATCCAATTTTCTATTTGTTGTCTTTTGATCATCTCACTTTTCTTTTTATTGTAGACATCCATAGCTATTGTAAGTATGTATGTGTGTGTGTGTGTGTGTGTGTGTGCGTGCGTGTGTGTGCGCGCTCGCTTTTACCTGAGTTGGTGAGTTAGAATTTGAAACTCATTTGCTATATCATATAATTACTATTTAAATATTAAAACAAAAAACAGTCGTACTAATGCCATTCTGTTTATTATCCATATGTTTATTTGTCTGCAGTTCTGTTGTTGTTCATAGCTATTCTCAGAATATACCATATGTTTGTTTTAATTTAATATTTATTATGTATTTATTATATTTTAATTTGTTTTGTATAATAAACTGTATCATATTAGTGTGACTATGTTTTAGATACTTATCCTTTTAAGGGATTATTGTCTAGATGGTATTTAAATATATATTTTTTTATTTTCATATATTAATGTTTTAGGTGCTATATCCAGCCAGCAATGCGGTAGTACTTGATAAACCCAATAGTAAGACGCAGCTTAAAGAAGGTCACGTGATGTACGAACCTGTTAACAAGACACATGCTTTACCTAACCCAGTGATCTCCCCTTGCGAGCCAAACCGAGAACGACAATCAACCAACAGATTAAACCAACGTAGAGATGTCAGCGATCTACCTAAACTGGTGTTGCCTCATCCTATTGGTCAGCACAAATGTCAATTATCTTCTGCTCAAAGTGGTAAAGTGAGGAGGCGTCTGCCTAGCGGAAGTGTCAGGTTTAACGACGAAGATAACATTTCTACTGACTTAGAAGTTAGTAGGCCTACTAGTTAAAGAAAACAGTTACAGGATATAAATAATAATCAACCACATATTTTGTGACCAAATACATCGACCTTGTAGCCAGGGCCATCGAGAGCGGCGGTAGGCCCCTGGGCTGGGTGTTGCATAGGGCCATCTGGTGGGAGTTGAAGGGGCGAAGACTAATATATGTTTTATATTAATTTGTTTACTGGCCTTTGGGCGTCAACGGGCCCTCGGGCACTTGCCCCTTCTGACCCCCTCTCTCGGTGGACCTGTTTGTAGCACTTCAGAATTAGCAGTCCTCCAAATTTAGACAATTTTAAAATAGCACATATTTGCTGACGCAAAGTTCTTTTACTGTGATCATTTCAAAAAATGACCAAACTGCATAACATATTTATATTTTTGCGACAGCAATAACATGCTAATGCAAATGAATTTTACTCTAGCTTACACAATAGCATTGTCTTTTGTCGCCGCGAACTTGGAGAGATGAGTTAACTATCATATAAAAAAAATATATATATTTTTATCTTTTTTAATAATAATTCACTTTTCATATAAGAATCTTATCACTGAAGGTCAAAATGCATTTTAGAATTTAGCTTTCCCGAACATCTTGATTCATCATTGTTTTCACAGTGATCCATGAATGCATACAATCAAGGATTTACTTAAATATTCTTTTGCATTTTATATTGTGTAGAATTATATTTTCAACACGTCTTATCATTCAGATTTACTAATGAACCAAACGTTATGTTCAGACTATATCCCTGCATGTTATTTTCCGTTCCAACCAAAGAGTGGCCTACGTGGCTGCAGCGGGTTTTCCCTAAATACATATTAGAATGACCATATGATTGACGTCCAATAGCCGATGATCAATGTGCTCTAGAGATGTCGTTAAATAAAACAAAGTTTATAGTTTATATCCCTGCATAGGCCACAGTCCCAGATATTACATACAGCCCTGTGAGAGCCTGCAGTCAAGAATCAGTATCAAGAAAATAATAAAACAATGTTTTGACGAATGATGAGGACACCATGTACATTATGTTTGCAAATCTGTTGTTTTCATAAAACAGTGTTCTTTTGTACAGACGGTTGTTTTCATTTCAAAGGCATCATCTCAAGTGCTTAAACTATTAGGAATCACGATTGTTTACTACCTTCATAAGGTGGAAATATTCTAAATAATTACAATGTAATAAAAATTTAATTCCACAGGTTTTTGTAATAAAGTTATAATGTGATAAATATTTTTTGCAGCAAAAGTTAAAACTGCGAAGGAAACGACTAGACCAAATATATGGCGTTATTGAGGCTATTTGGCCGAATCCAAGACAGCAGGTAACTAACATTTCAGATGTGTAGTGTACTGCCAATCCTTTCCTGCACTGTATTCGTCGTCGTTTTGATGTTCTGCACTTTGATCCGTTAAATGTTGAAATAATAGACTAATAAGGTCTGAACCTCTGCATACAATTTGTATGACATTATAACGAATAAGTTATAATTTTTTTTTTTTAAATCAGTTTCTCTTCTCTTCTTGTATTATTTAAGAGCCCCCCACACCCCAAAAAAAAAATTCCCCTGACTTTCCATAACCAAAAGAACAATACCATGACTTTCCAAGTCTGAAAAAACGCTATCTGCAAACTTTCTAGGATTTCCATGACTTGTATTCATGAGCAATATGTGTTTTGAACTGTCAGAAATCCTTTTCATATTTTATAAAGATAGCCAGTCTTGTCAGTTCTTATTTTAACACTGGTTTATTTACTATGTGAAGCAGTCCAGTTTAATATTCTGTGCTTATTCATATTTAGTTTCCTTTTCTAGGATAACGCATCTTCAGTGGCAAGATCATCTGATGATGCGTTTAGAAAACATCATAATCATTTATCGGTATGTATGTATAGAAGTAATCCCCTGGGATTAATTACTAGCATAATTGTTATTGTCGCGGTTATTATTTACTGATATAAGAAGTTTTGTAAATATCTGCTTAAGATTGGAAAAATAACAAAAATGATCTTTTTTTATTTATATAAGTTGAGTAATAAAATATAAGTATTATCTTCTCCAGCTACCATGCTTTAGGTTAATGTTATTTGACGATAAAATACTTTGATGGCATTGGTTATACTAAATGGGCTATAAAAGTTAAACAAAAGTTATTTATTTTTGGTTTTGTCTAGTTAATAGCATCTACAAATAACCTAATGTTATGTAATTTATTAATTTTTCTCCATCATGTTTCTGTAATAAGATTGTATACTGATGTTCTGTGATGTATCACACATGTGACAAACGTTGTTTGCTTTTTTGCGTATTTTAGTTTAGATGACATAAAACTTAATAAAACATCTAATATAAGAAGTATTTGGAATATCATTAATTACCATTTGAATGTAAACTTTTCTTATAAATGTTTATCACTTATAATCACAAATACAAAGAAAAAATGGCAAATAACAGGGAATAGAATGGGTTGGATATGTACAATAGTAAATCAGAAGTTTCAAGTTGTCTTTATTCTGTTGTAAAAGGAATTTTTCAAAAATAAATCAATACAAACCTTGATCCTTTAAAGATATGACGACCCACACATATAGGTACACGTAGACCGTATATAGCTAACTAAATTTGTATACAAATTGTTATCATTTTCAAAACAGCATCACTCCATACACAACACTCTTCCTAAATGTGTAACGTTTTTTGCAGACTTTACAACACATAAAAGCGAAAGCGAACTGGAGCAAACTAAAAGGCTTGTTTCTTGGAAGACGACATTCGGACAGTTACATATTCGACCATGAATGGTTCTCTACGCCAACCCCCAATGATCTTTCCATGCACGGGACATTTCGTCCATTTGGATGCATAACACTACCCAGTCCGCAGTTTCATTATCTGAGTTGGGAAGACCACTCGGCTGAATGGAGTTCAATTCAGTCAGACGTATTTCCCTCACTAACTCATACATAGCATACAATTGTGA
>JAULBS010099728.1:0-16257 GCA_032355785.1 Symmetromphalus regularis | reverse complement strand
TTTAATTTATTTCATTATTGTGTACATAAGGTGAGACTTTAATAAAATATCTGTCTGTCTGTCTGTCTGTCTGTCTGCCTGGCTGGCTGACTGTCTGTCTGTCTGTCTGCATATCTGTGTCATACATTTATCTATAGAATTATAAATGTTTAGAGTGATGCCGAGTTTTCATCTTTTTTAGAATTTTTTATTTATTTTTTGTTCCAGTCTCTTGTTTACTCCAATCAACCCAAATTAAGGGATAATACATGGGTTGTTACAAAGTATAGTGAATATTAATTATATGTAATACAAGAGGAAGAAAAAACTATATTTATATCTTAATTATAAAAATACAGTGTAACTATTCATCATCAACTTTAAAATGAATCAGTAATACATAAAAAAATATATATAAAGAACGCAGGGGCGGTTCCAGCAATTGTGAATAGGGGGCGCAACTTAGGAGGGCGAAGCCCGACCTTGCGAGTGCCGAAAAATGTTCAATGAAAAATGTTCATTGCCCGAAAATTATTTTAAAGAAATAGAAGAGATTTCTATTCAGTGTTTTAAAATATTGCTATATGATCGTGAAAGAACACTTTAAAATTGCACTAGTTAATATTTTGTACATTTCCATAGAGTTGATTGCAAAGAAATCATGTATATGTATACTATTACTGGTTGCAGACCTAGAAATTGAAATCATCTCTAAATAATAAAATACCAAATACCCGATGATGATACAAATTCCGTCGTAGATCAATTTTGCGACGGCACTACTGATTACCTTCGCGAATTTCGAGGGCTGTGTTTTTTAAAGGTGCACAATATTAGTTACATTATCATATTTTGCTGTTTATATATATATATTAGTGATAAACAATTGCAAATTAAAGGTGCACTATAATATCACACAATACCAAAAGAACATTTTGAAATTACACTAATTAATATTATGTACATTTCCATGGTATAGATTGCAAAGAAATCATGTATATATGTGTACTGGTTGTTTGCTTAAATGTGCACTATAATAATTACATTATCATATTTTCAATTTTTACGTGTATTTGTGATAAACATTTGCAAATTAAAGGTGCACTATAATAGTTACATTATCATATTTTCAATTTTTACGGCTATTTGTGATAAACATTTGCAAATTAAAGGTGCATTATAATAATTACATTATCATATTATCAATTTTTAAGTGTATTAGTGATAAACATTTGCAAATTAAAGGTGCACTATAATAGTTACATTATCATATTTTCTATTTTTACGTGCATTTGTGATAAAGATTTGCAAATTAAAGGTGCACTATAATAGTTACATTATCATATTTTCAATTTTTACGTGTATCAGTGATACATAATTGCACATTGATCAATCCTCACAGACGTAATGGCTTAATTAACTTCACCCTCTGGATCCTCTTCTGAATCCGCTACTGCGTCTGACACCAAATAACTATTCAACAAACAATGTGTTATTACATGAACCCAAATTTATGCAGTGACGGATCCAGGGCGGAACACCTGAGGCCTGCCCAACCCTAAAAATTGCGAATATAACATTTAACATTTTTTTAAATTATTATTACTATTAGTTCTTTTAACATTAAAGAATCCGCCATCATATTATTGCCCCCCTCTCCCAATGGGTTGTCTGGATCCGCCACTGTTATGTATATTTGTTTACCTTCTGATTTTTCTCCACTTATATCCCCCACGTCTTCATTTCCATCGTCCCTCGATTTATCCGCCTCTCCACCGGAACTACTGTGTCCTTCACCTTCACCTTCATCTTCTCCATCTGACCCTTTGACCTTTGTTCTCAAAACACGACTTATGGAACTGACGCTCGGAACGGTTCCTCTGTCGCAGATTCTCTCCTTCAACAACCGATCTCTGATCTCCCACGAAAAAATCCCCGGGTTTTCTCGCTTGTACGTTTCAACGCGTTTCTCAACTTCCGGCGTAGCTACACGCGGTTTACTCCCTCCGATAACTCCTGGCCTGATACTCCCGGTCTCTTGGTACCGCTGGAGGATTTTTGAAACGCACCCATGAGAAACTCTGAGCTGGCGGCTGATGACACAAGGTCTAACTCCCTGTGCAGCAAGTTCAACAATTTTCAGTCGAATGTGATTAGGGAGGGGCCGTCCATTAATAAACACACCACCTAGCTGATTAACACGACCTTGTCCTGGAAAAGAAAAACATATTATTTTGTTTGTTAAAAAAGGAAAATTGTTTAAGGTCATTCCAGTGTTTTAGACAGCAAGAAACGGATATTAAATATATTAAAAACATATATACATAGAGATACACACAAATATATGTGTGCGTGTGTATCTCTGTGTGTATGTGTGTAAGCGCGTATCTATGTGTGTAAGCGCGCGCGCATGTGTGTGTGTGTGTGTGAGAGAGAGAGAGAGAGAGAGAGAGAGAGAGAGAGAGAGAGAGAGAGAGAGAGAGAGAGAGAGAGAGCGTGTAATTAATATTACTAACTTGTTTTGTTTTGTTGTACTATGTTCAGTTTGGCTTTTTATTCTTTCATACTATGTTTATAATATTATATACTAACGATCATCCATTGAAAAGAAAAAAACTAATTATTTTTTTAAATTCCAAATGTCATATACGGCGTTTATTTAATATCTATTGTTCCGCCCTCTAGCACTAAACCACACTTAAATCATAAAACAAAACTTGATTGGTTGTATGACATAACTAGAGCAAACTGATTTATTAATCATCGGCTTCTGGATGTGACACATTTGGTACTTTTTACACGTGGTCTTCGGAGGAAACCCGCTACCTGTTTCCATTGGCAACTAGAGATGGATCTTGTGTATACTCTTTCCCACAGAAAAGATAGTGCATACCACAACCGTTCATATATGACCACTGGCTTAATCGTGGAACAGATGATCCAAGTTTCTGATCCAAGTTTCTGGGTGGGGGTGGGTGGGTGTTTGTTTAACGACTCCACTAGAACATTGATTTATTAATCATCAGCTATTGGATGTCAAACATTTGAGAATTTTGACGCGTTGTCAAGTGTGAGCCACCCTCCAATGGGTTTTGTATAAACACAAATACACTAAAAACCTGAGTATGTTACTAAAGAAAAGACATTAAAATATAGTAAACTGAAAAACAATCAATATATAAATTAAAAAGTGTAATATATTTTCTTTTACGTTTTTTTCAAAAATTCATATTCAAATAAACATTATCTTCACATAATGTATTTAAAGAACCTATTGTAAAAAAAATTAATTGAAATAAACATTATCTTAACAAGACTAACATAATAATTATATATTACATATATATTATATACAATATATGTATAATTCAATAATATATTTAATATATTCAAAGAACCCAGTATAAAAAATTCAAATTCAAATAAACATTATCTTCACAAGACTACCATAATGTATTCAAAGAACCCAGTATAAAAAATTCAAATTCAAATGAACATTATCTTAAACATTATCTTCACAACACCATAATGTATTCAAAGAACCCAATAACTCTTACATTGAAAGATAACAACAAATCAAACACTCGGTCATGTGATTAACCACTGAAATGAATATCTCGTTAACATGTTGCTAACACACTGGTTCGTTTGACGCTGCAAGTGTAAAGTGATTAGATATCTAGATAACAGTATCGCCATTTAATCGAGCGGACATCAAAGCGATACTATTTTCCACACCGCTGAATTAAGTAACGAAATATGGTGCCAATTGGCCGAAGCATTAATTTGTCACCTGTACAGACAGTTTTAAATTCCCAGCCCAGTAGGAATGTTAAACCATTGTCTTTAGTTAAAAGAATTAGGAGTAGTTGTATAACGTTGTGTTCCAAATGCTTAAATAAAATGGTTCTCTTTAATTAAAGATAATTAATCAGCGCGGCTACAGATTTTAAGGAAGGGTGGCAGGCACGGATGCAGAATTTCTGAAAGGGGGGTCCAAATGTGGATTCCTGAAAAAGGGGTGTCCAAATGTGATGAATGAATAGAAATAGGTGAAAAAATGGTAAATGTTCACGTCATTCCACTCGTAAAAGGGTAAAAAAAAATCGAGAAAGGTTGGGGAGGATTCTGACCCCCTAGTCCCCACCTGGATCCGCTAATGGTGGGTCAACTGGCATAGGTAGGTACTGGGATCGACTCTCAGTCGAGGTATGGGATTAATCCCAGTACAGGCTCAAAACCCAGAGTGAGTGCTTCGCAAGGCTCAGCTGGGGACATTTTGTAATGGAGAATGTACGAGAAGTGTGGATTCGTGAAAAACAATTTACGGATCCACACTTTCGAGTGCATTCTCCTACTTAATCCACCACTCGCTAAATATAATGTTCGGTACGAAATATATTTTTTATTACATATGTCACTTCCGCTTTGGTTAAAACATGAATTTTGAGAAAATAATAAATCAAATATGACGTAACCCAGTCAGGTCTCAACAACAGAATTGCACGTGCAATGTAATAGACATATAAATATCGATGATTACGCTGCTTTTTATACCTTAAATCTCCATTCACCTGTAACAAATCGATTGGTCAAGATGGATAAATAGTAGGTCGGGCTGGTAGGTTGAGTCGGAACGGTGGCTGTGGGTTAAATACTTACGTGTAAATTGTAATGTGATGTGTGTATGTACAATGTGAATGAACGATGTAATGGATGTGTGAGTGAAATTAGAAGATAGTATCTGAAAAAAGAAGTTTCTTTCTTTATCACCAATAATCCTTTTTTATATTGATGAAATATTTCATTTAATATTCATGACTGAGGAAAATACGGGACTCTTTCCTCGCCATAGCTGCACGTGCATTCTCTGCATGTTACAACATTCGCGTTCATTGGTATTCCAAGTGTAGATTCGAGAAAATAATCAACTCTTAACGTTATGGTGTGACGTCAATTCAGTGGATTAAGATGGGTGAATAGGACAGTGAAAAATGATTAATTTTCACATCATTCCACTCGCAATATTAAAAATCTTAAAATTTTCCATGTTTTCGTCATCCGCCCTTGTCATGACCAATGTACAGGGATGTGAATTTATATTGATCAACGTAATCTCGAGCAGTATATCAAAACTAGTATTCTTAAATTTTGAAACATAAATGGGAAACAACTCACTTATAAACCATGTATCAAAAGTTGTTTCCCTTTACCTTTAAAACGTAGTGGTCATTATATGTGGGATGATCTCGTCCACTTTCATGTTACTACGTATCTTAATTTCTAAAACGACAGTATTTTGTTGTTTTGAGAGGAGGGGTGGAGATTTGTTTTAATAATTTAGAAATTACAAATTGCTAATGGTGGTAATCGTTATAAAATATGAAACGGTGACTATTGACACAAATAGGATAAACTAATATTAATAAATGTTTAATGGTGTGATTGTATTGGCGTTCTTTGTTATTTATATATAAAACAATAAATGACTGGACAGGCTACATAAATGTAAATTTTATTTATTTATTTATTGTTTAAGGCAAGGGGGAAACAACCGTAAGATATCAGTAGTTGTGCTATGCGCATTGAATACATTAATATGTTCACATCCCTGTACTTAGAATTGGTCAAAAGAAATTAGGGGCGAAGTTGAGATAATTTTGTAATTTAAAGTCAAAATATTCTATCAAAACTGTCATGATACTATGTGTTCTTATAAAGTCTACACTCTAATTGGTGCAAAATAATACTATACTACACTACACTCTACTACATCTCACTACACTATACTACTATACACTACACCTCACTACACTACACGTCATTGCACTACAATATATTACTCTACACTATACTACTCTACACTACACCTCACTACACTACACTATACTACTCTACACTACACCTCGCTACACCACAACTCACTACACTATACTACTATACACTACACCTCACTACACTATACTACACTATACCTCACTACACTATACTACTATACACCTCACTACACTACAATATACTACTCTACACTACACCTCACTACACTGTACTACTCTACACTACACATCGCTACACCACAACTCACTACACTATACTACTATACACTACTCCTCACTACACTATACTACTCTACACTACACCTCACTACACTACAATATACTACTCTACACTACACTACACTACACTACACTGTACTACTCAACACTACACATCACTACACTATACTATTCTACACTATACTATTCTACACTATACTACTCTACACTACACTACAATATACTACTCTACACTACACCTCGCTACACTACACTGTACTATTCAACACTACACTATACTATACCATACTATACTATACTACTCTACACTATACTACATTATACTACTCTACACTATACTACTCTACACTATACTACACTACAACTCACAACACTATACTATACTATACTACTCTACACTACACTATACTACACTACACTATACTACTCTACACTATACTACACTATACTACACAACACTATACTACACTATACTACACTACAACTCACACCACTACACTATACTACACTATACTACACTATACTACTCTACACTATACTACACTATACTACTCTACACTATACTACACTACACTACACCTCACTACACTACACCTCACTACACTACACACACCTCACTACACTACACCTCACTACACTACACTACAGGCGCGGATATAGGATTTCTGAAAAGGATCCAAATGTGGTTTTCTGAAAGGGTGTGTGTGTGTTCAAATGTGATGAGTGAATAGGACTGGGGAAAAATGGTTAATTTTCACGTCTTTCCACTCGGAGAAGGGGGGGTCCGGACCCCCTGGATCCGCTACTGTACTAGCACGCACGCTCGCACACACACGCACACACACACACACAAACAAACACAAAGTAACTGTGTTCTTTGATTTGTATGAACAAATGTTTTCTTTGTGTGAAAATCACTGAAACATTAATAATTCTGTCAGTTGTGAAACCGTTTACAAGTCAGATATTTATAAACAATATTTATCAAACATGGTACTGGAAACGTTTATTAATTGGTTTTATACAAACCCGTTAATCGAACTTCGGAAATGTAAATCATGTTCAGGGACGTTGGAACGAAATTTATATTGCAGCCCTCCCCCCCCCCCCCCAAGCTCAAACGCTCCTGTATGTTTCATGTAGGCCAACCCACAAAACTAAGGCAATTATTGACATATGCAGTTTTGTTAAAATCGTTAGAAAGTCTCTGAAATAAAGTCCTAATTGCAAATAAAAATGTTGCTTTTTTTTAGCTAATTAAATATGATTCATGACAATTTCTGAAAAGAAAACTGTATTGGCATTACCATGACCTACTATTATATACAATCAGCATACTTTATAAACTTCAAAACGTCTTTTATAGATGAAAATATGTGCTTTCGCTAGTTGAAGACTACGCAACTGGTTAGGCCTGTTAGATATGGTTTATCTGCCAATTAAATAATGAAAACACTCCATGACTTGCCTCATTTCAGTAAACTTTGTTTTAGAATAGTTCATTTAAGTTTAACTTTTAGCAAAATGAACAGGTTTCTTCTGTAAAATGCAATTTTCTGATTTTCTTCATGCATGTTTTCTGCATAATATTAGGTCATTATAATACCAATACAGTTTTCATTCCATTTATACTCATCAATTATGTGTAATAAGCAGGGGCGGTTCCAGCAATTGTGAATGCGGGGGGGGGGACAACTACTGTGACGCTAAAAATACAGGGCATGTGAAGTAATGTCGCTTAGGATTGTATAAGAAAAATGTTCAATGCACGAAAGTTAGAGGGGGGCGTGCGCCGGGTGTGCCCCCCCCTGGAACCGCGCCTGATAAAAAAAAAAGAATAGGCAAATATTATATTTCCACTCTTATTAACCGATAGGACGTATCGTGATCCTAGCCGTTAAAATGATATTAATCATGAGGTAGGGCTCAATCGCGATAGAAACAAAATATGTCAATAGAACGAATGTGTGAATGAATATTTAATGTTACATGTTCATGTGCAGTTAAGATTTGGAGATGCTTCCCAAGGGTAAAATTCTTGTCTTCAAACAGATTGGGTCCGAAAATTATGTCTATATATAATATGACGTCACAGTTTAGCTTTTTTCTGATCTTGTTATGTAGAGAAAAATAAAACCGATACCGTATACGCTATATGTTCAACAAATGTATACCTTACTGATATGACATGGTCTGTTTTTAGCTTTAATTGACATCAATTGTATTCAGATTTTATCATACTTTTATTGTGTTCAAACGTGTAATTTTATTTTTAATACCTATTCGATACATTATTATTATTATTTTTTTGATATGGTGTTGGGGTATTATTATTAATTATTTTTTTACTTACGCATGTAAACATATCCTACCTCAACAGATATTTTATATAGTGTGTCTTCTAAAATTCAGAGTATAGTTACAATTTCGCACACTTAAGTTTCCCCCTCCATAAAATATGCTACATTGGCGTAGCTTGGTTTTTTTTCTAGGGAGGCAACTCTTTGACAACGGTTTTTATTTCTCGTATTTTAATCAACTTTTATAATATTAATCACATTAATATTTTTCTGCTAAAAAATCTAGTGAGGCAGTTGCCTCAATGGAAGCTTCGTCACTGTGCTAATAACAGCTTATACTTGTTTGTTTTGTTTCATTTATGATGAAATAAATGTGCAAACACTTGCCATGCTATTCATGTGCTTTTGTACTTTCAATTTAATAATTTAAAAAAACTGTCTTAACGTTACGTTAATTAAAAAAAAAAAATGTTTTTATTATTATTATTTCACTGTTTAAAAAAAATAATGATAAAAAAATATTAAACAATAATAATTAAAAAAAAAAAAAAACTAACATAATTTTCAGATCTGTTTAAATATCGCAAAACAATAATAAAATGAAATCAAATATTTTTACTGAAACAATCAAATTAAACAAGTTTGAACATTCTTGAAATCTAGAACAACTATGTTCCATGGACGAAACAAAATATGTTCGCATTCCTGACATAGCTACAATGAAGAGAAAGTATGTGATAATTAGCCGCTCAGGTGCACGATGTTTTAAAAATAAACACCAGTGGTCATGTTTTGTTTGAACGGCCTATCACAATACGACCACAGTGTCCGTGAACCATGATGTAAACTGTACGATCTGCTAATGGCCACCAAATATGTTTGGTCTGGTTAAGATAATAGATGTGAGAGTGTGTTACATTGATCAGAGGTACTGAAACTTAGACTCGCGATCCTCCTTGTAATTTTGCGTCAACTAATAATTGATTAACTACTAGTGAGGTGTTTTAATCTGAAATTAAAAAATATATATATATTAAAAAACCCGAAAACGTTTTTAAAAATTAAAAAAAGAACTCTTGATAGCAGATTTTTTTTCAGAGTGTGGTTGTATTTTTGTTGTTTATTACTAAAACATGGACACCCTATAATTTAACTTTAAAGGCATACTCCAACGGAATTTAAGGGGCTTTGTGCTCTAAATATTGATTACGAATGAAACTTACTTGAATTTGTGATACTCGATCTCGCTTTCATATCACGCAAGACGTTTTAACTGAACCATGATATAGGGAATTTTTTCACATTTAAAAATTTCAAATTTCAAGATCGGAATTCCCCGTGGGGCGAAATAAATTAGTACGAAATGTTTTTGCAGCTACAAAAATATTCAGAAGTTTTAAAATAACGGTTAATGGGGGAATACCCGTCACGTGACTCGAAATGTATACGTCACACCTTCAACGGTTTATTTGTCTATGAGCATAATTCATTATTATTTTTAAAATATTGATAATATGCGATATGCGTCGGTTATGTAAGTAGTTGACTGAAGTATTTCTATGGACAAATCAAATGTTTATATTTAAAATTAATTCTCTGTTTGGATATTAATTAGGTCAAGGGTCCGTGGGAGTATGCGTTTAAATATGTCTGTTAGCCATTTGACAAAAACAGTTATTCATGCCTGAAATTTGACATATTTTAGTAATAAAACACCAACACAAACACATAAAAAAAACAAAAAAAAACATGTTTCTGTTGTCGTCATTTAAATACAGTCCTCTTCCTTAACATTTTTGTTTAGGAGCCAGATGGCGCCTGGTTTAATTTTTTTAGGCGCCAAAACGATATTTAGGAGCCACATTTTGTGTGTGTTGATGCCTGTCTGTCTGTCTTTCTGCCTGTCTGCCATCTCTTTGACAGTGGTATACGCACTATTAAATTTTATTGTAAGATCGTCGTAGGTACGTTCAGATTGATTGGCACGCTGCGTATCCACCACCTTCAATAATGGCCCTGAACTATCTAAGCACACATCAAGACACTGACATGTCAACCGCTGTTGCAGTCCTGCACCGATGCAAATGTATTTTGCATAACCGATTTACCGTTCTTGTAAAATTTTCTAAATAAGCTTTCTATATAATTTTTTCTCAGAGTACAAGCAACTAAGGGCTGCACAAATTGCGCGAACGATCGTTTCGTTCGCGTTGGGGTCCCGCTGATCCGTCCTTGCATAACCCATTTTTGGTTTGCACAAATTTGTTAGTTGTCGCCATTTGCACTGCATATTTCCCTCGATCGTTTCCGACGGACCGTATACATATGGAAAATCATTTTCTCAGAGATTCGAGGTTGACGGAAAAAATCGAGGGAAGGGTTAGGGTTAGCAGTCACGAATGTTTACATTAACTTTTGCTTGGTCGCCAGGGGGGGCGACTGCATGCAATGTTTCAGTTGCCAAATTAAAAAAATGGTAGCATATGCGACCAATTCGGTCGCAACGAAGAGGGCTGTATATACATTGTACATGTATTTATTCATTTTCCAATATAAATATATATATAATATGTGTCTGTGTGTGCACCCTCCCCACCCCATGTTTCGGAACCTTCCTTCACCAGTGAAGACGCTGGTTAAATGCGACTACTTACTTGACCATGAGGTACCAGTAAACAGCAGGTAGTATATCTTTCTTCACGTGGTACATGGAGCGTCTCGGTTTGCTCTGGTCAAACGGGAATGTCTCTAGAGGTTCTTTAGTGAAGTCAAACTCCGCCAGTATACATCTTCCATATGATGTCACAAAAGGACATGATGTGTAGCCATCGTACTACAAGACAAACAAAAATTTTGTTGTTAAATTCTAGTAATAATAATTTTTAAAATGCATATTAAACATTTTACAATCCCTTTAAATTCAAAAAAAATTACAAAGTAACCCATTAATTTAACATTTTAGTCCCATTAATTTAACATCTTTGTCAGCCCATTAATTAAAAAAAATTAGTCCATTAAACATTTTACAATCCCATTTTTATATCTTTTATAATGCCATTAAACATTTTACAATCCCATTAATTAAAAAAAAGAGACAAATACATTAATTAAAAATTTTAAGGTCTCATTAATTTAACATCTTTTACAATCCCATAAAACATTTTACAATCTCATTCAAACAAAAAAAAATTACAAACCCATTAACCGGTAATATAAAATTTTAATCCCATTACAATTAAATATTTTACATTTCCATTAATTTTTTTTTAAATTACAATCACATTAATTTAACACCTTTTACAATCCCTTTAATTTAACATTTTACAGTCCCATTAATTTAAAATGTTTTACAATCCCATTAATTTAATATCTTTTACAATCCCATTAATTTAAAAATGATTGGTCAAGATTGACTGGTTGATTAAATTTATTTTCATTTTTATATTCAATTAAGGTTCAAGCATGCTGTTCTGGGCACATAACTCAGCTTCCTGTGCTCACTGTCCAGGACAGAGATTAGTATTAATAGGAGAAACTCACTGTCACCACACTAAAGTGGCTACTCTTATAGATAAGCAGCAAGGGATCTTTTACATGTACTATCCCCAATAGTGGATCAATGGAGTCAGGACTCCACTCCTCTTTAAAACATTTTTTAACCTTTTACAGAGTGGAAGGATGTGAAAATTAAAAAAAAATTCTCCTTTTCTATTCACTCATCACTTTTGGACCCCCCCCTTTTCAGAAATCCACATTTGGACACCCCCTTTTCAGAAATCCAACATCCGCACCTGATGCCACAGACAGGATAACACATACCACGACCTTTGAAAAAGCAGCTGTGGACAACTGGTAAAAAATACTTACCTGATGTTTAAATACAGTCTGGCCATCCATCAGTGCGGCCAGGTTTTTCTCAAGGGTTCCACCCATTGTAGCTGAAATGAAAGGAAATGACAACTTAAGTTTAAAAAAACATAAGTGACGCAGCTGAGGGACGCAGTACAAAATGACTAAAAACACTGACTCCTATTCTTAGTAAAATTTCTGAAAAGTCTGAGTCACAAAACAAGTTGTTGTTTTTAAAAGAAGAGTCCTGAAATAAGAATCAGGGGTGGAAAAATACCATTGCCCAACTCCTATGTACAGTAATATTTTATGGTCGGCCAACAAATATAGGTAGGCCTAACATAACGTAGGAGAATTATTTTGTTATTTTCTTCTCTTTTTTTTTATTTTTTATTTTTTTTAAGTACTTACCTTACTCTAGGACAAAGGTAAGTATTGTACAGTTCATGACTAATAAGTTTTTAATTTTCACATGCCCGAGGACAAGTACATTTATAAAATAATTTTCCACCCCTGTAAAATCAGTTTATTTCAAAATAAAACCTGACCTGCTGCTGCGACGGTCTTCGAGGTTGGTACATTGGTGCAGTCACCGATGCCGAAAATGTTGGGATAAATCATGTGTTGTAGTGTGTACTGGTTGACGTTGAGGAAGCCGGTGTTGTCGGTGAGTGATTTACAACTAAAGAGTGGCTCTGGGGTGGACATGGGAGGGACGATGTGCAGCATGCTATACTGAAATTGTACAAAAAATAAATACAGTATAACCTCGATTTACCGCCAACTATCGTACCAATGTGATTTTGTCATTATATCGAGTTGGCGTTAAAGTGAGGGTGCCAAGGATGCCCCACCAGACATTATTGTAACGTGATCATCAGAGCAGTTTTTTATCTTGTACCGCTACTTCTTTGAACTGCAGAATCACTGCAATGACAACAAACCAACACAGTGGTGTTGTAAATCATTAGACAATAACAAAAGTAACAACTCCTGATGAGCTTAATTAAGACAAATATACTCCTGTCAAGCCGCTTGATTACAGCTAATTAAAGCATTGGCGATACAATCGAGGGACTGTAACATATAAAATGGGTTTTGTTCAAAAACATGTTTGGCAGATGGCGGATAGTGAGGGTGGCACTAAATGGAGGAAATTAACAAATAAAACAAATGGTACTTGGAAGAAAGTTGGTGATACGAGAGTTTGGCGTTAAATCAGGGGCGATAACTCAAGGTTATACTGTATAACAGTTAGTTCATAGTATTCTCTTTGTTTCAGGGCCATAGAATGCATTTGAAAGGGGGGGGCAATGTAAAGTAGGTGGCTAAAGGCCAGAAACATTCCAGAAGGGAACCCTCATCTGAAATATCTCTGTATTTTGGCCATTTTAGTTTGTCACCAAGCCTTAAAATATTTTTATTCAGCAAAAACAAACTTTTTTTTTATTAGATGTCTTCTAAAATGTTGGAGGCTCATGTCCCCTGCCTCAGTCTTCATAGCTCTGTGTTTAATGCATGGTAAAAACTAAATGACAATTTGGTTAATTAATGGCATAGTCCCACATAATTTAAGGGGCTAATTGTGTAAATATTGATAACGAATGAAACTTACATGCATTTGTGATACTAGATCTCACTTTCATAACAAACAAGATGTTTTAACTAAACCATGGTAGAGGGAATTCCATGTCGAATTGATTGATTTTTTTCCACATTTTAAATTTTAAGATTGGAACTCGTCGTATGTTTTTGGTGAAACCATTTCTGCCGTCGGAAGTTTCCGACTGAATGGCCTCATTTCAGGAAGAATTTGTCTCAAAAAGAATTGGGGGAATACCTGTCACATGATTCGAAATATATACATCACACCTTCAACGGAAAAAAGTAATTTTTTCTCGATTTATTTATCCATGACCATAATTCATTATTATTTTGAAAACACTGATAATAAACAATATGCAGTGGTTATGTAAGCATTTGAATAAAGTATTTCTATGGACAAATCAAATGTTTATATTTAGAATAAATTCTATGTTTGGAAATTAATTAGGTCAAGGGGTCCGTGGGAGTATGTGTTTAAAATATTATTCAGCAAAAAACAAACTTTAGTTATTTGTTTACATTAGTTGTATACTAGTCTTCACAGCCCCTGTGTTTAACACTTGGTAAAAACTAAATGAGATTATGGTAAATTAAGGGTGATGAATAAATATTCTATAATAACTTGTTTGTTTAAAAAAATATATATTAATGAGTTGTGGGTGGAATCGGAATGATTCCATCACATAATTATTGAAAAAAAAACATGAATGGAAGTAACTTACGTCTATGGTTTCTGTCTCGCCAGCATCACCATTAAGCTTGGCGAACACGGCTTCCTTCTTGTCTGCACGAACTTCGATGAGGTTTCTGTTGTAGTTTAATGAGATATCTCTGCAATTACAAACAAATCAACTTATTAATTAGCTTACAAAAAATGAGTAATAAATAGAATAGAAAAATACCTTTGAAGAAAAATTAGCTTACAAGAAATGTGTAATAAACAGAATAGAAACAAAACATGCAGGAAAAATTAGCTTACAAGCAATGTGTAATAAACAGAATAGAAACTAACCATGCAGGAAAAATTAGCTTACAAGGAAAGTGTAATAAATAGAATAGAAACTAACCATTGAGGAAAAATTTGCTTACAAGAAATGTGTAATAAATAGAACAGAAAATAACCATGCATGCAAAATTAGCTTACAAGAAATGTGTAATGAATAGATGAATAGAACAGAAACTAACCATGCATGCAAAATTAGCTTACAAGAAATGTGTAATAAGTAGAATAAAAACTAACCTTTCTCTGCAGATATCAAGTAGACTGTCGGCATACTTCTTTATAGGATATAGGACGTCAAGTGCAGTGTTGAACATAACATTAGCCCGATCACGTTTACCAACCTCAAATTACAAACAAATTACAAATTTAGTACATTTTGCAACACTGACAAACTTGATGTTTAAACAGAAAGAAATTTAGGGATATGATGTACGGTAATGGTTAACAGCTTGCAAGTAAAAATTGGCGGGACTCGAATAAAATATAAATAAAGCAATTACCCTAGCAATAACAGTGATAACAATGATATTACTACTCCTAACAAATTAATAATAATCAGTGTTCCACATCCTCAGGAAAAGTGAGGGTATTCAGACTTCCTTGTACAAAAGTCAGGGGGTATTCAGACTTCCAGAGGGGAAACCTCAAAGTAGGAGAGACGGAGCATTCTGTTGTCCAAAAAGGAGGGATGTGTCCCCACCCCTCCAGAATTGACTCCATTATATAAAAATACATCTTTAACATTTGTGGTAGTTTGATTCTCATTTAAAGTATCACTTAAATTAGCAGACCTGATTACATTCAATCAGTGGTTGAAATTGTACAAGTTATACCTTCTCAGTAAAAAAAAATACATGTTTATACCTCTTGTGGCAGATTGCCATTATGTGTTCATACCCTTTATCTCCCTTCTTATTAACTGAGTTAGTCCATAAGGAGGTACTATTCCTCCATTTCTATGTGATGTGGAACATTGAATAATAATAGCACTTTGTTTGTTTTGTTTAACGACACCACTAGAGTACATTGATATATTAATCATCGGCTAGTGGATATAAAATATTTGGAAATATCGACACATAGTCAAGTGTGAGCCAGCTTCTGATAGGTTTTGAACCACTGTCTTCACTTTCAGAGTCCAATGTTCTACCGAGGCTCATTAACAGCAATAAGAGTAATAATAATAACAGTAGTAGGAGTAATAATGTTTTTAAATGAAATAATAGTAATAATATTAAAAATATAATAATAATAATAATAGTAGTAGGAGTAATAACGTTTTTAAATGAAATAATAGTAATAATATTAAAAATATAATAATAATAATAATAGTAGTAGGAGTAATAATGTTTTTAAATGAAATAATAGTAATAATATTAAAAATATAATAATAATAATAACAGTAGTAGGAGTAATAATGTTTTTAAATGAAATAATAGTAATAATATTAAAAATATAATAATAA
>JAULBS010099718.1:0-16258 GCA_032355785.1 Symmetromphalus regularis | reverse complement strand
TCGGATCAATCCTTCTCAGTGGACCCATTTGCAGTTTGGGCTATTTTCCATTCCAACCAGTGGTCCACAACTGGTTCTTCAAAGGCCATCGTATGTGCTGTCCTGTCTGTTGGAAAGTGTTTATAAAATATCCATTGATGTTTATCAGAAAGAATACCCTATTTGGTGGCAGCGGGTTTCCTCTAAAGACATGTCTGAATGATAATATGTTTGACGTCCAATAGCTGATGAAAAGACAAAAATCAATGTGCTCAAGAGGTGTCATTAAATAATTATAAAACAAACTTTACTTTACAACAGTGATAAATATCTTACTAATACTTATAATAATAATAAATATATTTTAAAAGAACTCTTTAAAATGTTAACGATTTCAAGAATGCATCCAGTATGGCGTGTTATTCTTTCTTCCATTTGTTTCTTGTAGTCATTACCAAGAATAACTGGGATGTATGATGACAAAGTATTGCCATAAATATCCACATCAATCATGCTTATGTCATCATCGCGTGGGTTTTCGCTATGTCTTACAAAGATTGATTTTATAAGCCCACTGTTAAATTAATGTAGTGTCTTCTCGACATAAAAAGTAATCAAGTTCCAAAGAAAAAAAGGATTGAAGCCAGCACATTAGTTAATCTCAAGTTGTTAGATATCAGAAGGTATTTGCGACTCATGATCTTAAGAGGAGCCTGCTACTGCCACATAGGCTACTCTTTTTTTGATTAGCATCAGTTACTAAAATGATATTCAGTTTCATTTTGGTTCTGATCAATGTGATCGGGACAGTTTGCAACATAATTGATTTTATGCGTCTGCTGTTAAATTAGTTGTACATTTTATGGAACTAAGGTTTTCAGGCAATGATAATAACTCAGATAGTTACATTTTGGTTCGATCAATAAATTTTCTCTTTTTTTAAACTCCACCAGCAATTGTTTTTTCAGGCAATGATAATAACTCAAATTACAATTTGGTTCGAGGATATTTATTTAATTATTTTTCAACCCCACCATCAACATGAAGAAGATTCACAAAATAATTAGTCCCATTGGTGTGTTTTGCATGTATGTGAGTGTGTGTCATGTAGTTCGCGTATGTGTTGAATATTGATCATTCTAATCGCTGTGAATATCTTACCATTCATCATGTTTTGCAGCGTCATGTATTCATGGTATTCGTCCAGTTTTCAATATTCGTGTCATGCATCATCTTACATGTATTCATTAATTTATACCTGACGTATGCTTCGACTGCAGTACAATAAACTGAATGTCATTGTTTACGTTTTTGTTTGTCTTTTTAATTTCAAATGTTTCATATACATATATCAAGCCTATAGGAACGACATTGATGGGAGTTGGGGTCACTGACAGTTTGGGTACAAACTATATCAAATTTTGGTTACAATAGCAAACATTAATTTGTTAAAAAAGAAGGATTACAAGAGGGAGGGGGCATGTGCCCCTCTTAGCCCCTACCATCCCCCCGGTTCCTCCGTTCCAACCAGTGGTCCACAACTTGCTTATCAAAGGCTGTGGTATGTGCATATAAAAGATCCCTTGCTGCTTATTGGAAGTAGTAGCCTATGTGGCAGCAGTGGGTTTCCTCTAGACATATGTCAGAATGACTATATGTATGACATCCAATAGCTGATGATAATATAAAAACCAATGTGCTCTAGAGGCGTCTTTAAATAAAATAAACTTTTTACAGTAGCAACTCAACATATATATATATAATATATAAAAAAAAATTAAACTCTAATCTTGTGATGTATATATGAGGTCACTGCTTCAACACTGATTTAGTTGGCATATATTGAGATTATCTATTTTATATTAAATGTTCTAAAGTCCATGATTTGTGATATCCTGTCCATGAAATACTGCATATAAAAAAATTCCATTCTCTTCATCAATAAAGAGCAGAACTTAATGGCATAGTCCCACGGAATTTAAGGGGCTTTGTGCTCTAAATATTGATTACAAATTAAACTTGTATGCATTTGTTATACATGTACTTGATCTCATTTTCATATCATGCAAGACATTTTAGCTGAAACATGGTATAGGGAATTTTATGTCGAGTGGATCAATTTTTTTACACATTAAATTTTAAACATTTCTAATTTCAAGATAGGAACTCATAGGGTGAAATAAATTGGTACAAAATGTTTTTACAGGTACAAAAACATTCAGAAGTTTTAAAATAAAGTCTAATGGAGAATACCCGTAGTGTGACTATATCTATATGTCACAACTTCAACAGTAATTTTTTTCGATTTATTTGTCCGTGAGTATAATTCATTCTTATTTTTAAAATATTGATATTATTATTAAGCGAGATGCGGTGGTTATGCAAGTAGTTGAATGAAGTATTTCTATGGACAAATTAAATGTTCATATTTAAAATTAATTCTTTGAAAATTAATTAGATCAAGTGTCAGTGGGAGTATGCATTTAATAGAAACATTTCTATAAATATACAGTTTAATGCATGGACTTGAAATAGTTTAAAGAAAAATTAATGCTTTTACAATGTTTATGGTAATTTGTAACAAATTTTGAATGTTTAAAAAATAAATGGTATTGAACAAATAGTATCTTTACCTGAGTCAAATACAAATACAAACGTATGCCCAATGAATTGTCCCCATTCTCCATCAACTGTTTTGTAGGTAATGCAGACCCGTAGGAACTGGGATGGGGTGCGGGGGTCACGTGCCCCCCCTCTTCCGGGCCTTTTTTTTCTTTTTTTACATATTAATATTTGCCATTATAACCCAAATGTTATACTGCCCCCCCCCCCCCCATTCCAAAGATGTCTGTCAGTGCCCCCCTCAACTCACAAATTTTTTACGGCCATGTAATGTATAAGTCAATTATAACTTAGAAGGGTCGACCTTTAGATTTTTGGGGCACAGTGATTATTGCCTTGGATTCCTAAGAATCGAGAAGGCACTAAGGCAGTTTTGATGACACATCAGGGACACAACGGCTAATGTGAGTGTGGTATGTGGTAAGGGGGGGGGGGGGAGGCACGACAATATTTGTCTTGGTCGATGTTAGTACATAATTATTGGGCACAGACTGTCACTCATTGAACACATTAATGTCAATATGACCTGCATTACTGTTCGATATACATTTGTGTACATGCTCTGCCTAGCATGGTAGCAGATTATTATTGATAGATAAACTACTGATTCGCGTAGAGATTTTGTTTTCGTCTCGGGACAATTTCTTAAGATGTCTGCATAAACCTAGAGCTATATTCTGACTTAATGTCGTACATTGTTGTAAAATTGGTTTCAGAAATTGTATCGTTCATTTGACATTGAATTCCGTCGAAAAAGGTCTTTTCTCCCAGATGAAGTAAATTTGTCTGAACATGCAATTCCATATGAAAGGAGATTTCCATCTTTCCCGTTGTTAATGAGTTTTTCTGTTGACATGTAATTGTCTAGGGGTGTCGTTAAGCATCCATTTTATTAATGATAGTGTCAAGCTTAGGACTAAGTTCCGTTAATTCACAACAGAGGCGGCAGAATCGTTTTATTTAGTAGGAACAGTTAACCGGTATTCACGTCTTAACTTGGTAAATCCCATTATTGTATTTATTCTTCTAATCTTTTAATCTCGATATTGGCATCAATCTAGAGTGAGTGCTTCGCAAGGTTTAGTGGGTAGGAGTATAGCCTACCACTTACACCGACCAGTGGTCCACAACTGGTTTATCACAGACCGTGGTATGTGTTATCCTGTCTGTGGGATTGTGCATATAAAAGACTCCTTGTTGCTTATTAGTAAGAGTGGCCGCATTATAACACTAACCTCTGTCCTGGACAGGGAGCTGAGGTGTGTGCCCAGGACAACGTGCTTGAACCTTAATTGGATATAAGCATGAAAATAAATACAAACAACCAAACAACCTGTTATTATGTCATTTGGGGATATGGATTTATTTCCGGGGTAAAGCTTCCGCCTTTAGAGCAACAGGTTGTAGGATCCATCCCCTCAAGTTGATCTGTTTGGCTGTTTCTTGTACAAGCTAGTTGTCTACGAATGGTGTGAGGCCATGCTGTGTGCTGTCCTGTCGGCTTCTAGTCGAAAAGAGTAGCCTATGTGACGATATTGGGTTTCCTCTGAAGACGCAAATACCAGAGGGTCCAGTTGTTCAAAGCAAGGTTAAGCTAACCGTGGGTTAGTTGAATATTTCAAACAAGGGCGAAAATCCGTTCCTGAAAGTGGGGTGGGGGGGGGGACGGAACATGCCCTTGTAAAAAAAAGTGTTTTGAACAACTGGGCCAAGTTATGTTTAACACCTAATATCTCGCTAAATAATGTGCTACGGGTTCCTTTAACAGGCCCGTGCAAAGCTGGTAGTAGGCCCCCATTTCAGACTGTTCACTAAGTATTTTTATAATCATTTCTAAACCCCAGGGAGAGTACCCCACCCCTACCCCTATCTCAAAATCGTAGGCACGTGCCAATAGACCCACCTGACCCTGGTCGTTAATACATTCGTTTTCTTTCATTGGAGATGGTATAAGATTTTAGTGATAAGGTGATAGTGACAATAACTAAAAAAAACAAAATCAATAATGTTAGAATTAATCACGCTGTTGTTAGGAGAAACTGGCCCCGGGGTAGAAAGGAAACTGGAATATTGTGAGCAATATTAAGAGACTGTGATATCACGAACTTGAAACGTGATGTTCAGGGTTGTCGAGAGTGGCGTTAGGACACGGGGCTGGGTTCTGTATTGATGTATTGTGGGGAGAAATGTTTTTGTACACAGTTAGATTTTTAGCACAGTATGTCGGAACTAGTTCTATTATTTGAGATGCTTCAACAAGGATCAGGGTGCGGGATGTAGCTCAAACGGTAGCGTGTCCGCCTGTGAACCGATCGGTCGACTGGGGAAAAACGGTTAATTTTTATGTCCTTCCACTCTGAAAATATGTATAAAAAATACGAGAAAAGGGAGGGTGAAAAACCTGGACCCCCCATCCCACTCTGGGTCAGCTACTGTACTCCCAACCAATGCTCCACGACTGGAATATCAAAAACTGTGGTATGTAATGTCCTGTCTGTGGGAAAGTTCATATAAAATATCTCTTACTGCTACTGGAAAAATCTGGTTTTCCTTTGATGACTATCTGTTAGAATTTACAAATGTCTGACATCCAATAGCTGATGATTAATAAATCAGTGTGCTCTAGTGGTGTTATTAAAATAATATTATTATTGAACCCAACAAAAATTATTTTCCTGGCATTGCATGCTCGATCTTGGGCAAGTGCGAAAATCCCTTCTTGAAAGTGGGAGGGGGCTCGAACAACCCCCCGCCCCGTCTAAAAAGGGTGGGGCGGACTTACGCCCATGATATTGGGTCACGATCAACATAGAACACAAAGTTTGTGCGATATCGCAAAATAATTTCTGATAATACATGTAGTTAAGTTGACATACGCAGACATGTCATCTTGAGGCAGGCATGTAAAAACAACTGGTGTTCGCATTGACGATGAAAAGATTGAACTAAAAACTATTTTGACATGTTGTATAGATCTATTCAAGAACATAGCAATTGGTAATAGCACTTGGTTTCGCCTCTTGTCAAACTGAGAACTTCAAAGATCGTAACTTGAACATTTTGCGTAGTATAGAAATCGGAACACATTTTAATGCATATGATTATAAATGTAGGTACATGCATATTTAAAAAAAAAAAATTTACTTGTAAAAATAATTTGAATTTCTTCAGACGGCTAGATTCATTATCTTCGAAAATAACATAGCGGACTAAAAAATAGTTTCTTGCAATTAACTCAATCTCCCCTTCCACCGGTAGCCATCCCCCTAACACATCAGGGAATTTTTTTATTGCATATAATATGATTTTCAGAAGAAGAGAAAATGCTAAATTTAAAGGCATAGTCCCACGGAATTTAAGGGGCTTTGTGCTTTAAATATTGATTACGAATGAAACTTGCATGCATTTGTTATACTAGATCTCGTCTTAACTGAACCAAAGTATAGGGAATTCCTTGTCAAGTCGATCGATTTTTTTTCCACATTTAAAAACGTCAAATTTCAAGATCGGAACTCCTCGCGGGTCGAAATAAATTGGTACGAAATGTTGTTTTAAAATAACGGCTAATGGGGGAATATCCGTTACATGACTCGAAATATATACATCACACCTTCAACCTTTTTTCGCTTTATTTGTCCGTCAACATAATTCATTATTATTTTTTAAATATTGATAATAAGCGAAATGCGGTGGTTATATAAGTAGTTGAATGAAGTACTTTTATGGACAAATCAAATCTTTATATTTAAAATTAATTCGGTCAAGGGTCCGTGGGAGTATGCGTTTAACAGTACAGGCATAGCCGTTTAAATATTGGGAGGTGGGGCCAAGACTGAAAAGGGGCGCAATTTGAAGGGCGCTTACAACGTAATGTAAATATTGGCACAAAAAGCCCCCCCCCCCTCCCCAAGCTGTGCCGGCCCTGGTTAACACAGGTTTCATAGACTGGGTCCGACAATCATTTAACACGTTTATTGGTAGGTTGAACTAAGCAAATCGCACAGTTGTTCAGAACACTGAAATCTTTGGAAAAGTTATCTATGAAGAGGTTTATTATGAAAGTATAAAATGGTTACTTTAATTTTTAATAATTTTCAAAAATATGCAGGTATAAGGTGTAGGCCTTCCCAAAGGATGAAGTTATCGCGCGAGTGTCGGCTTTACATATTTAAAAAAAAAAAGTTTTTATTGATTAAGATTAATGTTGTTTCCACTAGACGCGTTATCAAATTTGTTTGTTTCTCTAACGACACCACTTGAGCACATTCACTTATTAATCATAATCATGAGCGTAAATCCCGAGGGACACATCGCCCCTCCCCCCCCCCCCACAAATTTTGGAAAGGCGGGGGGGACGTCTATATAATTACCCCCCAACCCAAGCTTTTTGCTTAGAAAAACTGAAAATTTCAGTGAAATTAAAATGCCTAAATAATAATCTTTACCAGTATTTCTCTTTATTGTATCAATGTAACATTTTAAACAATGTTGTCTTAGCGCAAATATACCGAAGTATATAATGGTGGAAGGGGTGGGTGTAGGGGCAGCGGGATGCCTCCCCTTTTTGGACAAGGGTGTGTTTCGTCCCCCCTCACTTTCAGGAACGGATTTTCGCCCTTGTTCACCATCGATTATTGGATGTCAAATATATGTGTGGTAATTTCGACACGTCAATATATGAACCAGCCTCTAACGGGTATTGAACAAATGTCTTCAGCATAAGAGTATGATGTCCTACCAACGAACACTGAGGCTCCGCGTTATCAATAATGATCTATATGAAAGAGAGAAATTAAAAGGCAACCGTGTAAACGTTAAATAGCCTAACCAGAATTAGTTATGTCGACGAAAGATGCCATTGTAATATGCGTATGATTTCACCTTTATCTCAAGCTTGGCGAATAATCTAAGTAGCGGTCATTGGAGTGACACTGGGTCACGCATGACTATTGCTTGGACTAACGCCAAGAAACTTCAGTATAAAAATGGAACTAGCTTTTTGCGTCATATCTATTGCACAACGTAATTAAATAAAACGTTACATACGCGCGTTTTATTAGTAATTTAATTAAAGACTTATAATTAAGAATCAATATATTTGACGAGACTCGTTACCTATTAGAATATAATACACTCGTCCACTTGGCCAGGCTATCGCTGCACTCGGGATGCGATTTTTCCTTGAACGATAATAGAGGACAACATAAATAAAATAAAAAAAACCTGAATGTATTGTCTGTGTCTGTCCTTCACCGAGATGACTGACAAGGATATTTTAAAAACAGAACTTTACCTAACCAAAGAGGAATGTAAGTCTATACAATTTTGACCTTGCGTGCAAATCGATGTACTGGTGCAATCCGTGCTTCTTATTGCACAACCATATGAATCTAAAAGTAGTTCGGCATTTACAGCCTTGCAAAGTCATTGAATACACAAAAGCTCTAACGGCAAGGGTAGACAAATGGGGTGGGGGTTGGGTGTTACAATTTAAGGACAATAATAACCGCTGAAGACATTCATCTGCAGTGGGCTTTGCGTACGTCTGATTTTACAAAATTAAATGAAATACGTACCCACCTTGCGTCAGATGTTAATTTTTTTTAGATGGGACATCCAAATATATTTCTAAGATTTTTAATACTGGGAGTGAGGGTTGCATGAATCTATAGTTATACACCAAATTGTAATGGTGGGAAAAATGTGATTGAATGGGAGTGCGTCTGGATCCCCCTCTGTATCCGCTAACACAAGCGTGAATACAAATAACTTTACTCCATAACATTAGTTTTAATTTTAGAAATGTTGTCACCCGTGTCGCCAACAAAATATATTTATATTGCTCGATGCTAAATTAATCATAAAATACTTAGTTTTTGTTGGTATAGTTAATTTTAATGTGACGACACTATGGATAAACTTTTAAAAATATTAAAGGTGTACATGTACGTCAGAAAATATGAGCAGGACTGAAACGGTCATCTACCACAGACAAAACAAAGTGTGGTAGGTTGTATGGGTCATAAAATTGCAGTCATTATCCAGTGTGATACTTACGGGTGGGAGGGTCTGTGTTCAAACACGATGTCTTACTTAGCAGAATCTGGACAAATAATGTCACACTTCGCCCAGTTAGGATTTACATTTGGTAGGACACCCCCCCCACCCCAAAAAATCCCCATCAATAAAAGGATCTAGTCACCAAACCCACAGCTACCCATTTTTATTTATGATCCATGATAATTTGGTTGCAAGTAACTTTGTACCCAACTCCCATTTACATGTTTTAAAATTTAGAACAATATACTGACTACTGCTCTTTCAGACAAGCTTGCTTCCACCCCCACAAATCAGTTTTGAGGGTATAAATATTTTCCACCTAAACTACATGCAGAACTTTTAACAACATTCCAAAATACGTAATGCATTTTAGTACATGTATTCCAAGTAAAGGTAAGTCACAATGACCTAAACGTGGGGGAAAGGTCAGTCACAGAAAAGGAAATAACCATAAAAAACACCTACAATTTATCCTTACAGAACATACTTCCCCTCAACCCACCCACTGAATACAGGCAATAAGGTATTTTAACATACTGCAAACATGCAGAATTCTTATAAAGTAGCATGACTCAACTGTATGAGATTTTGGCAAGAACTTTTTTTTTCTATAGAACTCCCTAAAATATCTACTAGCACCATACATGTTGCCACACATTGATCAAAGCAGAACGTCTACATTTAATAGGACTACACACTAGAATGTTATTTAATATTAACTGAGAAAGCATCATTCAATAGATTACTATGAGAATTGGACTCATTTCTATATTAAAGGAAAGGGTTGTTGAATAACATCCCAGTACATTGTTTATTCAGAAACTTGCATGTAATGTCAAATACAGGTGTATGAAACTTGTGGTCTTTAGAAAAAGAATTAGGCTACTCTCTAAGATTAGCAGCAAGGTATGTTACATATTTAAATTTTCCATATCCATACGATTTACCGGTTACAAGTCACAAAGTAAAGTTTGTTTTATTTAACAACGCCTCTAGAGCACATTGATTTTTAATCTCATCAGCGGCTATTGGATGTGAATCATATGGTCATTCTGACATATGTATTTAGAGGAAACCCACTGCCGCCACATTTGCTACTCTTTCCGATAAGCAGCAAGGGGTCTTTTATATGCACAGTCCCATAGACAGGACATACCACGGCCTTTGATAAAGCAGTTGTGGACCACTGGTTGGAACAGAAAATAACCCAAACTGCATATGGGTCCACTGAGAAGGATCGATCAGACGACCGATCGGTTCACAGGCAGACACGCTACCATATGAGCTAGATCCCGCTCCATTACAACAGTCACAGACAACTAGCCGAAACCAGAAATAAATCAAAACAGGTCCCCTACATTTTATACCTGTTGAGCAACATCCTACTACTAATGTATAAGAATCCAAACAAAAAAATGGGTCTACAGAAGGTATTGATCATAATCTTCCACATCTCAGGTTTAACAAGAATGTGAATTACAGAATAGGCAAGATGACTCATACAACACTAAAGTTTTCTATATTTCTTAAGATTTAGGTTTTGCGTAGCAAACACATTTGATGACCTTTTTAAAAATGTTTTCTGTGCCCTGGTAAACTTCAACCCTCCCCTCCACCACCCATTTTCTTTTAAAATTATAATAAAAAATTGATTAAAAATACCCCCAACAAATTAAACCAGAACTAAACACATACACTTTATATACAATATTAACAAACCGTATCGACTTTTACAATTCAAAACCACTCCTTTTGTTGTTATTGATTTTTATTTCAGCTAGCTCTTGTAACTCCAAGGTCTGTTTAATGTAGTGAAGTGAACTGACAAACAGGACACGCCCTTCCTTAGTTACTTTTCAATTCTATAAAATGGCCAAGCTCAGACAGGTAGACTAGTGCAGAAGGCTAAATGAAGCATGACCTAGAATGCCATTTGATCTACTGACCTCAGTTACGCTTCAAGCATCTGTATGAATGGAATGTGTGCTTTCCTCTTTCTATTGGCTATGTGGGCGAGATTTCCCGCCAAAGAATAAAACAGTGGGCTACTAGCCAACAATATGTAGGAACAACTTTTTAAAGAACTTATTGCCCAATACTGGCAGGACTGATAGTAGTGGTGTAGGAAGCTACCGAAAAGTGGGGGGCACACAGACACACACATGTATTTACACTGGAAAATGAATAAATATACGAAATATCTAAAAAGTAGGGGCATGTGCCCCTTGCTCCCCACCATTTCCTAAAATAAACAGATCTAAAAAAAATGGTTGTTCTAATGTAAATTCAAACAAAAAATTAACAGGAAAGTAGAATGTAACAAAAGGTGAATTTATTATTTACCAATCTGCTCTGAATTGTTTTTCAAAATAAACTTCTTTTATGTACAACAAATCTTAAATGTTAATTAAATCAAACTTGATGTTAATTTCCCCATTTTGAACACAAACTCAACAGCATGCTACCTGCAGTTGTTAATTTTGTACAAAAGTAAAAGTGAACAATTAAATGCAAAACTGAGGTGAATGAAGGCGCAATGAGAGTCGGCATAAGTTGATGTCTATTAATGAACACGGCACATCAATGCAACTCAAACGCAAAATATGGCAGTGAACAGCAAATATACACATGAACATATAGAAGCTTTAATGACGTAAACTTGACAAAGTTTTACGCAATGCTTCGTGTCTATCCTTGACAACAGTCAATTCTTTGGTTAGTTTCAAGTCCTGTCTCCTCAATTCTAAAATATGGTCTGCAGCTTTTTTGAGAATTAACACTTTAGGTGCCTTGTCTTTGTCATTCAAATCTGGCACATTGTCTCGAAGTGTGAAGAAACTGTATTTCAAATCATTTCTACGCTTTCTTTCCAGAACATTATGTTGTGTCCTTTTACCACCTTCACAAAACTCATCTGAATCGGAATTGTTTCTACTGTTGTCTCTTGCAAGTTTCTTACAAGCAGATTTCAAATCTCCCAAACTGAGTTCACGCTTAATTTTTTTTTGGATAAACTGTGTTTGGTGATACACTGACCGTGTCCTTTTGTATGCATGAGAATGTGAGAGACTATAATTGTGGTGACCTGTCACTTGGGGGCACTCTATGACCAATTGAACTTTAGGTTTGGAAATTTCTGTTGTCACAGTAACAGTTTTAAAACTTCTTGGCTCATTACTTGTATGAGGTGTTTGTGTAGGAACTGTAGAATCATCTGGTGTTGATACAACATCAATTTCTTCTTCTGAAAAAAATTACAAAGGAAATTAAGTATATGGAGCATTAATAGAGTATTATTCTAGTTTTTGGAAGAAAAGTTTATATTTTAGTACAACAAAACTGTATAAGTATTAAATCTGTTCAACCATGACATAATAATCAATTATAGTCGTTCCGGTTAACTGACTATAAAGTGCTATAGAATCATGACAAAGCAGATTTAATATCCACAGAGTGATAAAAAAAAATGTGTCTACAAATGTTTGTTTTTTCACCCAGTGACATACCTTCTATCAATTAGTAATACTGTACAAGATAACTGCAAATTATGAGGGTTTTGCCCCTTTCACTACCTGTATTGATATTTTGTCCTAACCAGTGAAATAAGCACACATAACATGTATATGTTCAGAGGTTCTGATACAGCAACAATCCTTCTTGTACAATTTAGTGATATTTGTGTATCACATCTAAAACTTGTAGCTATTTGGGACCAATCCTTTTAGCTTAGTTGCAGATTACTTACCAGAATCCGAAGGTGTTTCTGTACCTAGACTGTGAATCTGAGTGTCACTGATAGGGTATGGGAACACTGCTGCGGGGTCTACACAGTCTGACGTCGTAGACATGTCCATAGAACTACCATTTGTAGGAGTTGTCTCTGCACTGAGCTTCTCTGTCGAGTTGGAATTTGTGTGACTTCCAGACCACATACAATCCTGAATTAATTTCGAACACAAGCTAGTATTTAAAGGAGGCGTCTCTGGAAATGGTAAACTCGGAAGTTTCAAAATATTCTCATTAACAAGAAAATCTGCTATATCCGAGGTTTCGTCAAGAACACCATCACAACTACCTTCATGTCTTGGAGACCTTGGTGGTGTCGGTAGTAACTCAAACTTTTTCCATATATCCTCACTAGGCATCAGTGTTGGCGTATTTGGATTGTAAAATTCCTCTCCATCATTATCATAGAAAGAATACATCTCGCAGTGATCTAATCTTTGGTTAGACAATGATTTGTGGCATGCCATGTCCTAAAATCAGAAAATATATATTTATATATGTTAACCAGTTTGGGATACAATTCTGCTTTCAAGGTATTTTGATTAAACAATTTGTCTCCACATGGGTACGAGACAACTCATGTGATTTTCTGTTGTAATTAAATAGATATACACATTAAATAACTTTCGTTAAAAATTTATAATTAAGAATTTAACTTAAGTGAGGTTGACAAGTTTCATTTTACGTATTCCCATCTTCATACATGTACTTTAGATGTCAAAACAAAATAATGGGGTGGGAGTTATTGTGGTCAGTCCCTTTTTTATAAGTATGGTCATGTGCCCAGAAACATTTTTTTTTGTTAGGCCTAATATGAACAGTCCTAGCCTAGGTCTCCCATTCACAACAGCAAAACAGTTCCACTCAAACGAGTAAATGTTTCTTAACAACCTCACATGTGTGTAGGTAAGTAAATGGAATACACTACAGATAACTGTTGACATGTCAAACAAGCCCTAAACAGTTGTCAGGCAATACCGGCAACTTTAGCAGACATACGGACATGGAGGATACGGACACGCCCACTTTTAACAACAATACAAAATATGGGTGAAATAAAACTAAATTGTTATAGTTTTAATAGTTACATGATATATAAAAGCCTAAAGTAGTGAAAACATGAAACAACTGACAACTATACGGGTTTACACCGAATGACAGAACAGCGAACCGGCGTGTCCACGTGAAACCCACGTTGTCATTTCCCCACTTGTCTGGCTTTCTCAAACACACGCTAATTTACCACCATGGACCGTGACAGTGGTTCTACATGATCCCAAACAATACATAAAATGTAATTACATGAAATAAATAAATTAGAAAAACGTCACTGACAAATTGTAATGAATAATCTTGAAATTGGAACTACTACTAGTCCATATTGTGGCCTACTTTAGTAGTTAACCTCAATACATTATACCGCTAACTAAAGTTTGTAAAATCTGTACCATTACATGAATGATAACAGTGAATTACTGTAAGTATTTTTAAAGTTAGATACACATACCTTGGTTTTTAGACCGGACAACAAACTATATCCATCCAAAATACGAACAGAGACTTTTCTCGACATTTGCTACGTGAAATTACCGAAGGGCAATGATCCCCCAACACTAAGAATTTCCATAAATGAAGACTGTTTACCTTCGCTGGTGGGCTGTATTCTGCCGCGTGAGTCACCTTCAGTCAAGGTCGTTTTTACGCAAACGACACAGAAATAAGACATTTAATAAACGTTTACAGTGTCTGAATTTAAATGCAAAATAATATACTATACGAATATGTTCTTAATAATTATGTATACAGAATTATAAATATTTAAAAAACATGAGGACTATATTGCGTATCGGATTACTTTATGATGAGGTGGTAATTCGGTAAAATGGCGCGAAAGATTCGTGGGTGGAGTTAGAGGAGGAGCTCATTTGTTTGACAGCCAATTACAAAATACTAGTACTCAAATATCTGTGAACGTATCGGTTATAGTAAAATTTGAATATTGCAAAACTCATGGTTTGTACAAGCTACTACGGTTGTATGTATGTAACTGAACCACGTGTGTTATAGTGTAGCTTGCAAAAATCATGCAATGTGTAAACAGGCGCCGACCAAGTATGGGACCATTCAAAAATTATGTAATGCTCATGTGAGGACTACTGGGTGCGTTACACAACATTATGCGTGACGGAGGCGGTTACTGGTTCAACGTTATGTAACGTTTTCACAATACAGGCCTATGTAATGCATCATTTAATCCAGAAGTAAACGCTATCAGTTATTTCTTTATTAAAAATGGTTGTTATTTCGGGTACATAAATATATTTATAACCCCAGTGATAGGGCCTATATTTATTTATAATGTAAACGGACCTAAAATCCAGATCATTAGCCATCCTTCAAAAAGTTATGGCCTATTTAAGTAAACTTGTAACTAATCTCAGGAGTTGGGGCATGCCCCCATTCCCACTTTTTAGGGGATAACTATTTTTAAAAATCACTAAAGTTTATTTGTTTTTTTTTTAGGCTGAATAAAAATAATTTCAGACTCAGCGCACGCCCGGTTAGAGCGACTGTATATGTGTGGGGGTGGGGGGACAAAGACGAATCGCAGGAATTTGGTAATGGGGGGGGGGGTCTCGATAATTTAATGCGAGAAAGTATTATTTTAGGCAGTTAGCAGCAATTAGATTATTGGAAGCTTAGACATTTTAATAGTATATATTGGACTTTGAAAGGAAGCTAAAAAAAAAAAAAAGGACCGATCCAAATGGATCCAGGTGCATCCTATGTAGATGCTGAAATTATTTCGCTTGTTAGCTGTTAGTCGTTAGAAATTATTTTTGTTCCCAAAAGAATGGATCCACTCAAAATAATAATAAATATACCTTTTGTGTGGCAATGATAATATTATGATGATGATAATAATATTTATGAGCAAATCATATTAATACATCCATAATCTGTGGAAGTATTAAATACAAAGGTGACTAATTATAATGATGCTAAAAAAGTAGGCCTATTTCATAAATTGTTTCATAATTAAATTTTTTTTAAATAATACATAAAACAAAAACATTGTATGGTTATTATTAATGATATTTATTAATGCTGATGTCAAAAATAAAGACGGTCACATTTTTTGGATAGAGTAATGTTTGTCCATGTAAAATACTGTGAACAACGTATACATTTGTAGGTAGGTGGCAATAATAGGTTAAAATTTCACTCTTTCTAAAACGTCAAATGTATATAAATTTCATATTTACACATGATAAAAAGGTATATTTCACACTAATATTATAATGATGTAAAACTATACTATGAAGGTTTTCCCCAGAATATACAGGGCCTTCAAGGTCATATGATGTCATGTTTGTTTTTAAGTTTATATGTCGATTACTTTAATTGATAGTAATTTGTTTGAAGTGAATTGACTTTCAGAAGGTATACTGCACATTTTTAACATGTAGTAAATATATGTACTCTTACAAAGACTGCCACCATTTCATGTAGGGCGAATTTTGAAATATTTCTATATAGCATTTTCTCTCTCTCTACCCCTCTTTCTTACTCTGTATCCCTCTCACTCAATCTCTTTCTCTCTCTCATCCAATTTGGTTCGGACCCGTCTCCCCCGGGTCCAATGTCCTAAGACTAGGGCACCGGGTCAGAGGTTAGTGTTAGTAGGAGACTCGAAACCCACTGCTTTTTATTTTTTTCTATAAACAGCAAGTGATCTTTTATATGCACTATCCCACAGACAGAATAGCACATACCACAGCCTTTGTTAAACCAGTTGTGGAACACTGGT
>JAULBS010099707.1:0-16259 GCA_032355785.1 Symmetromphalus regularis | reverse complement strand
CAGAATGACCATATGATTGACGTCCAATAACCGATGATAAAATATAAATCAATGTGTTCTAGAGGCGTCGTTAAATTTAAAAAAAAATACTTTTTAGTTTTAACCAAAATTTCTAAACTTTTCAAGGACCTTGAAAAGTATTTAGCAAATTTCAAAACTTTTCCAGGTTTTTAATAACTGTGGGAATCCTGCTTATCAGTATATAGCTGTACTGACAACCTTTCTAAACTACTCCTATGATCACGACTTGTCAGGTACCTCTGACTGTGTTTTCACCTGTCCAGTACACTGACGTAAAGATGCTAATTAACTAAAATCTCTAATCAAGCCAGTGTCGCTCGTTTCATTTCAGTTGCCAGGTCAGGACTGAAGTCAGCATTGCGGGACGACATGAAATGCTCATATCTGAAAGGAAGAAAACATTAATGTAGAGTACATGTGATATAAACATGGAAATAAATACAACCAAACAACCACTGACAGGGCAACACATACCATTTCTGTACCATCAAATCATCATGAAACCTTTGGTTTAATTTCAACTGCATTAGTTGTTTAATTTTTTTGTAACTAGCGCATAGTGATTTAATGATCATCAGCTTTTGGATGTCAAACATTTGTTAATTTTGAAATGTAAAAGAAAAGTAAAGTTTGTTTTATTTAATCAGTAAAGTTTGTTTTATTTAACGACGTCTCTAGAGCACATTGATTTTTATTTCATAATCGTCTACTGGACGTGAATCATATGGTCATTCTGACACATGTTTTTAGAGGAAACCCGCTATCGCCACATAGGCTACTCTTTCTGATAAGCAGCAAGGTTTCTTTTATAAGCACCTTCCCACAGACAGGACAGCACATACCGCGGCCTTTGATGAACCAGTTCTGGACCACTGGGTGGAATGGAAAATAACCCAAACTGCAGATGTATCCACTGAGAAGGATCGATCCGACAACCAAACGGTTCACAGGCAGATACTCTCTCACCGTATTATGCAATTTTTGCCTTGGGTGGGTTTTTGGACCAGAACAATATAACCATTGATCATCAGCTTTTGGATGTCAAACATTTGTTAATTTTGAAATGTAAGTTATTTATTTATAAGGATGACATATTTCTGCACTGGCCCCGGTAGTACATTTATGTAGTGATTGGGATCAAATTTCATACAAGGCATGGGATTTTCAATTTCAGTCAAGGCATGGGATTTTCAATCTCAGTCAAGGCATGGGATTTTAATCTGAGTCAAGGCATGGGGTTTTTAATCTGAGTCAAGGCATGGGATTTTTAATCTCAGTCAAGGCATGGGATTTTTAATCTCAGTCAAGGCATGGGATTATTAATCTCAGTCAAGGCATGGGATTTTTAATCTCAGTCAAGGAATGGGATTTTTATTCTCAGTCAAGGCATGGGATTTTTAATCTCAGTCAAGGCATGGGATTTTTAATCTCAGTTTGGATGGGATTAAACCCAATCACAGAGTTCACTGATAGGGTTTGATCCTAAGGAAAATGCTCTACCAAGTGAGCTAGATCTTGACCATACCGTTGTCTGTACCAGAAAATCATCATGAAACCTTTATCTTAATTTCAACTGCAATTGAAAGCAGGTGGACGGGGAAAACAAGAATCCATTGACGGCCATGTCAACACAACAGATTCACGTTCTTCACTCGCCTGTTGACTTGTGGATTGCTCAGCTTTCAGCCAGCACACAGACAATAATAGGGTCATCGCTCGGGGTACGTGGCATACAAACAGGCCCACACTGCTAGCCTACCTACAAACAACCAGCGAGCTTTGCATTGATACGAAACCCGCTCAATTTGGTCGTACGTTGGGCTGGGTAGCTGAGAAACGACAACAAGCCGATCTCCTGTCAGAAAGATGAACGCACGACAGTAACCTGTGAGATGGTGACGAGAATTGACAATGAATTTGACAGACACAGCCCACAAAGTTGAAAATGGCACGAAAACGTATTCGCAATTGACGTCTGTGTCGGTGTAGATTCACCGTACATTCTTGCTGTTTGTTCAAGACAGAACCGCGTGAATGGGCCATAATCCCAAGAAATGCAAGTATCAGGACTCTTCTAATGCCAAACATAGTGACACTAATGAAAGCAAAACAATTCCGGCTTTTCAAGTCGCAGGTGCTGTAGGGAGGGAGGTGAATAACGAAGAATAAAAGTTTACAATCGTAGAAGGATTAGCGCGAGCGATACCCGGTATTGTTTTCAGCTAACCAGCAATGTTTGACCGTTAGGCAGTGAGGGCAGGTTGACCAATGGACCTGACTTATTTGGCTTGCAGTGTATCGAGGAATGAAGCATTGCCTTCCAGTGTGTTGTGGAATGGCGGGTTAAACAGAAGGATGAGTAGGGTGGGAAGGAAAACAAACAGTCTGGGTGATCTCGGCCGGGTTCAGTAAGGACAGAAACGGGGCTGTGTACATTGATGGAAAGTTCGAGGTAGAGATGCATGTGGAATAAAGAAAACATGATTGAATCTTAACACCAAACCACCATGACCACAGGCAGTGAGCGGGGTCATTTGGTGCAGATGTCGGGATTGGGAAGCAGTTCAAAAGGAAGAGTGTTTGTCCGAGGTATGATGGGTTGTTGGATCAATCCTCTTCAGTGACCCGCCTCGATGGTGCTATGGTTAAGCTGTTAGTGTCATGGCTGGTAGGTACTGAGATCAAATCTCAGTCGAGGCATGGTATTTTTAATTTCAGTATTGGCTCCAACCCAGAGTGAGTGCTCCACCAGACTCATTAGGTAGATTTATACCACTTACACCGACCAGTGGTCCACTAATGGTTTATAAAATACCATGGTATGTGCTATCCTGTCTGTGGGATAGTGCATATAAAAAATCTCTTGCTGTTTATTGATAAACCGGCCTCTGTGGTGCAGTGGTTAAGCTATCAGACCCAAGGCTGGTAGGTACTGAGATAAATCTCAGTCGAGGCATGGGATTTTTAATCTCAGTATCTGCTCTAACCCAGAGTGAATGTCTGCAAGGCTAAGAGGTAGGTGTATCCAATTAAACTGACCAGTGGTCTACAACTGGTTTATGAAAGGCTGTGGTATTTGCTATTCTATCTGTGGGATAGTGCATATAAAAGATCTCTTGCTGCTTATCAATATGAGTAGCCGCATTAGTGTGGGAGCAGTGGGTTTTATCTTTTCTACTAAAACTAACCTCTGTCCTCAGAAGCTGAGTTATGTGCCCAGGACAGCATGCTAGAACCTTATATGTTTATAAGCATGAAAATAAAACCAAACAACCACGTTATTTGGTGCAAATATAGGGAGTGGGGTATAGTTCAAGAGATTTGCCTGACATGTGATGGGTTGTTGGATCAATCCCTCTCTGGGAACTCATATGGGTTATTTCTCATTCCAGCCAGTGTTTGCACAACTGGTGTAACAAAGCCAGTGGTATGTGCTGTGCTACCAATTTAACACAAGGAATAATAATCATGTAATAATCAGTAAATTGTTTGAAGTGGATCTAGGGGATGCACCCTAATACAAATGGCTGCAGTCAAGGAAGCTTCTCACAAATATATTTCAAGTAGTTTTGGGAAAGTTGAAGAAATTAACCCCTCCATGAGATGATGGACCCAACATTATTAACATCCATAAACAACTCCTTTTATTGCCTACAACCCCCCTCCCTCACCCACCACCCCCAAAACCCCACCACCCCCTATCCCTCTCAAAATAGGCATACAAGTTCCCATTTCCATGGGAGGGAATAAGACAATTTTTGCTCAAATTAAAGGGTTTTAAAAGAAAATGTCACTTTACGTTTTGCCCAAATACAAAACTTCCTCCAGCTTTTTGGTAGGCAATTCCACCCTGATCCACCCACCCCACCATCTCATATGCTTATGCCCCTCAAAAAAAACTTACATATACTGGTATCTGTTTCGCTCCTCTGCTGATACAGATGGTCGAAGCTGACTCAGAGATTTCAGGAGATGTGATTGGTTCACTTGGATCATGTGATGTTCAGTGTCTGGCTCGACACTCTCTCTCCGATGACCAGACGTCTGAATTTTGACATTCTCCCGCTTGTATATTTCATCAATCTGAAAAAGAAAGTGGTCTCTTTCAAAAAAATCTCTGGAATAATTTTAATATTCAACCATTTTCCTTTAATATCATTCTTCAAATATTACATACAACCATAGTCATCTCTATATTTACCATCTTTTAAAAGAACCATTTTACTTTAATATTCTTCAAACATTACTTACAATCATGGACATCTTTATATTTACCATCTTTTAAAATAACTGTTTTACTTTAATATCATTCTTCAAATATTGCATACAACCACAAACATCTATATTTAACATATTTTTAAATAACTGTTTTGCTTTAAGTTTAATATCATACTTCAAATGTTATATTGTGATACAAACATGGACACCTATATTTATCATCTTTTTAAACAACGGTTTTGCTTTAATATCATACTTCAAATATTACATACAAGCATCGACATCTTCATATTTACCATCTTTTTAAATAAACATTTTGCTTTAATATCACACTTCATATATTACATATAATCATGAACTTCTCTATATATACCATCTTTTTAATTAACCATTCTTAAAATACTAGACAGAACCACCTTCTTTACTTTTATTGAATATTTAAACAACCATTTTGCCATAATATCATTCTTCAAATATTACATACAACCACGACCATCTATATTTACCATCTTTTTAAACAACCAATTTGCTTTAAGTTTAATATCATTCTTAAATATTACGTACAACCACCAACATCTATATTTATCATCTTTTTAAACAACCGTTTTGCTTTAATATTGTACTTAAAATATTACATACAAGTATCGACATCTCTATATTTAACATCTTTTTAAACAGCCATTTTGCTTTAAGTTTAATATCATTCTTTAAATATTATGTACAACAATGAACATCTCTATATTTACCATCTTTTTAAACAACCATTTTGTTTTAATATTGTACTAAAAATATTACATACAAATGTAGAACCACTGACATCTAAATTCATAGGTGTATGGGTTCCCATTTTATTGAGGAGGAGGAGGGGCAGGTCTATTTTTGCTGAAATTTAAGGGTTTTAAAAGAAAATGCCACCTTAATTTTTGCCTGAATAAGAAACTTGATCCAGCTTTTTTTTGGGGGGGGGAGGGGTTGGAGGAGCAATTTCCCTCCCCCATCTCGTATGTTTATGTCCATATTTAACATTTTTTTAAAACAAGTGTTTTGCTTTCATATCACACTTCAAAATATTACACACAACCACCACCATCTTGGTATTTACCATCTTCCTAAACAACCCTTTTGCATCTCTGTGAGAGCATTTTGTTCTGAAGAGAGACAATTTTTAAATTCTTCCTTCCACAAAGCAACAAGAGGAACTAGTCTTCCCAGACTGAGACCCTATTATATCTGTCACTAAACTGAATTAGATCCGGCCAAGAGTGTGGCCGGCATTGTCAGCTGTGATACCTAGACATAGATTACTATAAAATACCGCCCCAGGCTTCCTCAAGTAAAAGTCTGTAATGACCCCTAACAACACATCCTTTGAGTTGTGTAGCATTGGCAAATTAAGTTTGAGTGCTTCTTACAATAAAATCTTAAGACCGTTTCACACCTGCTGTAAGCCCCAGCATAAGAGCTGTCTTTTTTTCTCTTCCCGCGTTTCTTGCGTTTCTTTTATTAAAAAGAAATTACTAAAGAAAGATTTGCTGTTCAATATATCCTCTCGGTTTTTTTTGTATCCCGACGACAAGTTTTTTCTTGTATCGGAAATTAATTTAGATTTTGTTGGGCCGAGTGATGCCTCAGTTTTGAGAGGGTTCTTCAAACTCTTATTGATGGGGATCACTGGTTCAAGAGGAAAGCACTCTCTGCTAAGTTGTGGAGTTGCTGGTTCAAGCAGAATTTCTAGAATCTCGTTAGTTGAGATTCCTTAAAGGGGCAATCGCATAGTTGCAGTACAGAACTTTATAACGCTCATGGACGTCATTCGATGACATCAAGGCCCAGTTTTTCAAAGCAAGGTTAAGCTAACCATGGGTTAATTGAATATTTCAAAACCAAATTATAAATTATCGCAAATAGTAATTGAAGAGATATGTCAAATCTTTGTTTATTAGTCTAAGGTATACATAAATAAACAAATCAGAAGTATATTTGAAGTTTCTATAAAGATATTTTAAAGATAAATATTCATCTAACCTATGGTTAGCTTAACAATGCTTTGAACAACTGGGCCCACAGAATACATAATTATACACATATAACATTGTCAAAATGACAGTAATAATAAACAAAATAATAATTATGTACATCATAGAAGTCTAAAGAGGAACAGAACTGTTTATTTATGATAGTTATAAGTTTATTTGTTTTCCGAGAGCCCAATTTTTTTACAATTAAAAAGTTGTTTAAATTTATATACATTTGGTCTTGTGATATAATATTTCTGAATTTACTTATGTCTTTCGTCAGTAAATTTAGTACAAATAAATAAATAGAAGTAAAGTTTGTTTTATTTAACGACGCCTCTAGAGCACACTGATTTGTATCTTATCATCGGCTATTGGACGTCAGTCATATGGTCATTCTAACATTTATTTAGAGGAAACCCGCTGCCTCGACATAGGTTACTCTTTCAGTTGGCAGCAAGGGTCTTTTATATGCACCATCCAACAGACAGGACAGCACATACCACAGCCTTTGATGAACCAGCTCTAGATCACTGGTAGGAATGGAAAAATAACCCAAACAGCAAATCGATCCACTGAGAAGGATCGATCCGAAAACCAACCGGTTCACAGGTGGGCACAAAATAAACAAATAAACAAGAGGTAGCAGTCCTCCTAAAGTTATTTTTTTTAAATGCATTGTATTTAAAATATTGTATCCTCAGTTTAAATGCACAGAACAAAAAACTTTTAATTAAAGCAACGTATTACCAGAAAAAGGACAATTTAGTAGCAAAATACATTAAAATGAGTCTAACACGTAACAGCAATTGGTGGCAGTCCTCCTAATATTTATGTTGAAACAGAGTACCGGTAATTGCATTCCTGATAATAGCATATTCCTTTTATTTGCATAATATTCTGCTGCACGGAACCATTTAAATACAAATCCATACAAAAGTCTCCTTTTAAATGTTGAAAACCAATTTTTTATCTCAAAAAGTAGCCAAAAACATGGCAAAATATACATTTTTATTAACTAATCACAAAATGACCACAAAAGGGGCTTAGTGTATTATTTTTAATGCCTATTATAGCATTCAGGTTACATGATCTAAGAATTCCTTACTTCACGGTATATTTAGTTATTTTTTAATGACTGTTTGATAAATGAACTTTGATTTTATACTAGATACTGTTTAGACTGGTCACATGACCTTAAATTAGCATTTCTGATAAAGGAATAATCCTGTTTAATGCATAAAATATTTGTACACCATGCCTATGCAATTAAGAGGATTCTACTGTACTAACAAATAATGGAATTCTATTCTTCTTCAGGATTAACACACACCACCAATCTTATCCCACTGCAAAGGCACTAATTACTGTTTTAAACTCCAAACTGACATATATTCTATTTAACAAGAATTCATATATAGTGTGAATAAAATAAATAAAGTTTGTCTTATTTAACGACGCCTCCAGAGCATATTGATTTTTATCTGATCATTGGCTACTGGACGTCAATCATAAGGTCATTCAGACATATGTCTTTAGAGGAAACCCACTGCCGTCACGTACGCTACTCCTTCCGATAAGCAGCAAGGGATCTTTTATATGCACCATCCCACAAACAGGACAGCACATACCACAGACTTTGATAAACCAGTTGTAGACCACTGGTTGGAACGTAAAATAGCCCAAACTGCATATGGGTCCACTGAGAAGGATCGATCCGACGACCGACCAGTTAATAGTGTGTTAATAGTCATCAAATCAACTTCTTCAATGGACCTGCAGGGCTATTTTTTTTATTCCACCCAATGGTCCTCAACTGGTGTAATAAAAGCCATGGTATGTGTTGTCCTGTCTGTGAGAGGGTATACATAAAGATCTCTTGCTATCCTTTAGAAAGAGAAGCCTATATGGTGGTAGTTGGTATTTTCTGAAGATAACAGTTACTGAATAAAAAATGTATTAATATTGTTGATGGTGCAGTGGTTAGGCTGTCGGACTTGTGGCTGATAGGTACTGGGATCGAATCTCAGTCGAGGCATGAGATTTTTAATCTCAATATCAGCTCCAACTCAGTGCTCCGCAACACTCAGTGGGTAGGTGTATACCACTTACACCGACCAGTGGTCTACAACTGGTTTATCAAAGGACATGGTATGTGCTATCCTGTCTATGGGATAGTGTATATAAAAGATCCCTTGCTGCTTATCAATAAGTGTGGCAGCAGCGGATTTCGTCTCTCCTACAAACACTAACCTCTGTCCTGGACAGACAGCACAGGAACCTGAGTTGTGTGCCCACGACCTTGCTTGAACCTTAATTGGATATAAGCATGAAAATAAATACAACCTAACCGAACCAACTGCCTTATGCAACTTTGATGCTGCCAATTTAAGTTTAAACTCACCAATTCAATCATTTTTTCCTCTTCGTCCTGCATTAGACACATCGGCCCGCTCTCCAGGTTCGGAATAAACGTCACACACCGAACCATCAACTTGTCTTTCATACATGTCGACGCCATCTTGGAATCTAAATGTCTCTTAATTTTTCCTGCAACTGAAGATTTGGAAACCATCTTAGCCACAGATTTTGTCATAGTGTCACTTTCATTTACAGGTTTCTGTTTTAAACAAATTTCAGAATCTAATTCTTTCACATCAGGCTTATTGTTAGGCAAAACAGAGTTGTCTCCCTTTATCACAGATGGAACTGATTGTCCTTCAGGTTCTGTAAGTTCTTTAGAGTCACCAGAGTTATCTACCCTGTGCAGAGATGCCCGTTTCTCAAAGTAGTTGATGTTAGTCAGTTCGTGAATGGCTTCAAGCTGGGCATTGTACAGCAGAGCTTTGAAGTCGGCCCCAGTAAAGAATTCGCATGAATTAGCAATCTGTTCAAGATTGACATCATCACATAAATACATCTTCCGTGTCAGAGATTTCAGAATGGAAAGTCTTTCCTCCTGCAATAAAATTTTAAAAAGAAGTCTTTATAAAAAGTTATCTTTAACTTAACCATTGGTATAGGCAGGATATTCGCAGGAGGGGGGGAGGGGTATAATGGAGGGCTAATAGCACTTAAAGCACTATGCAAGGTTCCTACACTTTTAGCTGAACACATTTCCATAACTTTACAGGACCTTTAACCACCCTTGTCCAGTACTTTTCCAATTTAACCTTACACAGTACTTTTCCAACTTAACCTTACACACTTAATTGTATCTCTTTTTCTACAGCCAGGCCTCAAAGAATTTACATTTTCCTGGCATTTTTGTCACCAATTCAAACCACTTTGAATCAAACAATTAAAATGATTTCAGTTTTCTTCCAGCTTCGAAAATAACTGGCGGATAGGCTTTATAAAAGCTGGACACCGACTGGCCGAGCTTACTGAGACGTTATGACTGATTGGTCGATTCGCATAATTCTTCTAAGACAGGAAATCTGGCTCACTATTAAAATATCTGAAGATGCTGACCATGATTTTCCATAACTTTCCAATACTTTTTAATAAAATTCCACTTTTCCTGGACTTTCAAGGGCCTGGAATTTATTTTTTGTAATTCCATAACTTTCCAGGTTTTCCATAACCGTGTAGGAACCCTGTGACAATCCTTTCCTTTCCTTAGAAATTAAACAGTTACATGTACCACCACAATTTGGTTTTATGAAGCCCTTCAAATTGAGACAATGTTGCAATGACATTTACTTGCCATTGCTAAATCCATCTACTGTGGGACTGTGATGACAGTTTCAAGGAAATAAGCAAACTGCATGATTTATTCATATTTTTGCAATGGCAATCCAATACTGTGACAAAACCTTTTTACAATGACATTGCTGACAGCAAGTGTGACTTTCAAGGGCTGGATTATGGGACTGCATTCTGTCTATTAGTGCCAGATAAAATAAAGACAAAGTTTCAATTCACAAAACATATGGGTAGGAAATAACCCTAGCAAAAAACATCAACAGTCGATTGTCATTTAGTGATGCATAATAAATAAATAAAAACTTTATACATTAAAATATGCTATGTTTTAAATAATGTATATCTGTATCATTCATCACTCTTGGCATTAACATGGAGTCAACAAGTAAACAAAAACACGAAGAAGAAATATAATATATGAACTACTCAAAATATAACAAAACATCGATTAAATCTCATAACGTTCCTTGAAAGGAAACAGGTTGAGATTCAATACATGTAGGATTGACTTATACGATATTTTACTATCTTAACAAGACAGATTAAATAGATTTAAAACTGTAATATTTAAATAAACAATACAGATATATTTCTCACCTTTTCCTTGTACCATCTGCTCACAAGCTTCATACAGCTCTCTCGGACCAGTGGCTGGGAGCCGCCTACATCTACGTTTCTTCCTATATAACACTAAATATTCAAAGTTAAATTATTCAGTCTGTTTATATACATGCCAGCTTAAATGAATGAAGTAGCTACTTTAAAATCTAGTGAAATTCAAAGCATGAAATCTGTTAATGACATCAACACATAAACGGTCACGATGAAGGACGTTCATTTATTTCAATTTAAACATCGTAACCTTTTCATTTTAGCATAACAAAATATTAAAATTTACTATGGTATTTCTCAATAAGCTATTAATTCAGTTGTATTTCAATGCAACAACAATATTTAGCTTTAAATGATGCATTTTAATCACTTTATGTTGTCTATTCATCACCTACAAGCCAAGTAATGTTTCAACTAGGGAGTTTATTAAAACATTATACTCTACTAATTCTTCTATGTGACATAATTTTTTATGTTTTTAATACTATGTTTTAATTTAATTATGTGGCAAAATAAGAAAAATAAAGCAATTCAAATGGTACAATCTGAATTAAAATTAGCAATTTTCGGCCATCAGTCACCATACGAATGAAAATGAAGACTTACCAGTATCTCCACACTGCAGGGCACTGGTAGCTAGCCGAGTATGTGATGTAAAACAAACAATGTGAAGTTTGGGAAATCTCTGCTTAAAGTAATGCTTCCATGCAACGACCAGACTAGGATGTGCCAGATCGGTTTTGTTTAAAATGAGTATCATTGGTATATTGAGGTCGTTCGTCACATGGTCGTACAGTGCAGGTGGGAAATGAAGAGCCTGTAGATATATAATTATCGTTAGAATTCAGTGATTACAGTCTGCTATCTTAACCTCACATTTTACAGCTTTGTACCACATACTAATTAATAAAAATACAAACTGTACATTAATCAAAGCATTAAAAACAACTACATGCATGTTTTGAGTTACTTTTTACAAAAATCAGTGCAAATTTATTTTATCCTTTTTACATTGTTTTCAGATATATTGTCCAACATGGTTTCAACTCACATACAGTCTAAATGTGCCTTTGTTGTCTACTAGGATCATTAATGAAGTCATAGGGATGAGAAACTGTCCTAATTTCCTAGAGACTCACTGGATGTCTAATACCTGTGACAATGAGAAAAACGCCAAGTTTCAAGTGAACAACATCTGACTAACTAGATTAGTCGAAACACCACTAGTATTTACTTACTGGATGTCTAATATCTGTTATGAGGAGAAGAATATCTGACATCTCCGTCACTCGCCAGAGTTGACGCCAAGTTTCCAAATTCAGCTCGAAGTAACTCAGCTCCCTGCAGCTGTACTTTTCAAATATCTGCTCCAAATAATCCTGGCAACCATAAACATAAACATTTTTTAATAAGTCACGAATGTAATTTTCAAATAAGTCTGTTAACTTACTGATCAGAATTTTTTTAAATTATTTGCTGATGATATTAAAAATAAAACTTTTATAACTTTTAAAGGATGAGGGCATTCGTACTAAGGGGCGACTACTCTCATTAATGTAATGTAGCATTTCGGCCTGACATATGTCAGTTGCATTCATTTATGGTCATGTTAATTTCATGACTATGCATGGGCGGATGCAGGAATTTTGGAATTGGGCAAGTGGGATGTTGTTGGGGTTCCAACATTTTTTTTTAAATTAATATTGTAGGAGCTGAGGGTCCCATGTTAGCTGTGACAAAATTACAATGTGGAGAAATACAAATTGGTGGTAGATTGGAAGGAGTAGGAGTATGTATGTGTCTTAAACCACCTATAATATGGTATGGACTAAAGATTAAAACAGATGAATATTTTTCTATTTAATACATAAATGATAATACCTTGAAGTAAATCTCCTCCTGATGTTCAAGGCATTGCTTGGTAAGGGTCATACTCCACGGTGGTCTCTTGGGAATATCCAGTACTGTCCCTGGTTTGTAGATGTCATCAATGTCAACTTCCAAACAGCTCTATAAATTATATATTTATTATGTTTGCATCAGGATTTGAAATACTTCAATTCAGACCAATTTTGGCTGATAAACACAATCTCAGTCCACAAGATATTTTTGTGTTTACAATCAATGTTTTATGTAAAATATATCTACATCATCTTGATATCAAAACATCTTAAAAACTGATTCCATCACAAATATAAATCATTAAAAACTACATTTTTTACCAGGATTTTACAGGGAATATTTTTGTTTGATCCAGAAACTTCTGATTTAAGTTGGCAAACAAAAGATTCAGTCCAGCAGTAATTTTGGCCATATTATATACATGTAGGTTAAAAATATCTTGAAGAAGTGGTTCAGAATTGATTCTTTATAGAGAAGAGAGATTTTTTACAAATGATGTGGAATATTTTACTAACCTATTGTTTTCTTTAAAGTGATGTTAGTTTGCTACATAAAATTACATAAATTAAAGAGAATATTTAATCATGAAAATAAAGACAAGTTACAAACATTCAAACCTCAGAAAGCATTTCATAAGGACGTCTTGTAATTTCTTTTCTTCTCTCAATTTCATACTTGGTTTCCTTTTGGAACAACAGCCTATATCTGAAATACAGAATTAGATTAGCTTTTTGTAATGATTTTAGTAATTAATTTTCATATTTTTTCAACAGCACTACAAAAGTAGAAATTTTGACAGTTATCAAAGAAAGTATTTTTAAGAAACATACTTTGTGTTACAATATTACTTAAGATAACTATTAAGAGGACAACTAATTGTGTGGATATTTATATATTCATTCAGAGAATACTCATTTTCAGACACTCAAACCCTTCCCTCCTAAATTAACACTTAAAATGTTATTTTTGAGATTTGAAATAATAATAATAAAATATATAAAAAATTATAATAAAAATTACATGTATTAATTTATTTACTAATACAATGGGTAGAAAATTATTAACTTCTCATCTACTTATAATTACTACTGGCAAATGGCCATAGCTTATTTATTATACAATTTTAGCATGCTAGAAATAAGAAAATAGTTTTACCTATTTGGGTCGTAGGTAATATCTTTTACTTCCTGACATCTGCTTGAGCTGCTTTCAGATGATGCTGATTTCTCGGTTTGTAAAACATCAGAGATGTCCTCATGCTGCCGAGATGTTCCAGCTTCTCTCACATCATGCTCGTACTGATCACTGTCAGACGACTGAGCATCTAAAGTGAACAAAACATTATAAACAATGAATATTTAACAAAACTCAGCAACTTTGAGGATATAATTCTCTATATTTAAACATTTTCATGATTTTTGTTACTAATGCGGGTTAAATGAGAGAGAGAAAAAATGGTGGCATCAGAGTCCACCTTGAAAAGATGAAATCTTATTGGTCTGGGTTCTTGGATAAAACTTGCTCTAAAATGCATTTGCTGTTCCTACAGAAGATTCTGCTTTGTTTGTTTCTAGGTGTTTTGGGGTGTTTTTTTTTAAAGATCCTTTTTATCACATTATGATGTAATTTATTTTATGAAATTTAATAAAATAAAGTTTTGACTTGAATGTTACAGGATATAAATTTATGCAAGAAAAAATTAATAAAATTTAGTATATTTAAAATAGTTTAACATCCTACAGAGACAAAAACAATTAAGAAATAACTAAATAGATGTTCTTCAACAAGATAATGAGGTACTGGACACACATGATTTCATTATTAAGCTTTGATTACAGTCAATGACTGGTGTTGCAAAAGCAAGGGAGGTAATCTGATGAAGAACAAAGTGCTAGTTGTGCTTATGAAGTAATTCTATACTGACATGCTTAAGAGATCAGGAACATCAAAGTAATTAGGACATTAATAGTGGAATAGAGAAACCACATGTTCATCATTACTTTGCTTTCTTTGTCGTCTTTCTTGGAGTTGTTTCTTCTTTTGTTTCACACTAAATGGCTTTTTTCGAGGCATGCTTTCTGAAAAATCAATAACAACATTATAATTGACAATCATATTAATTTTCACAGTTTGAAAATGAAGTTAAATACCTTTGTAACGTTTGTTACAAGATTCAGTTCCTCAGTCTCTGATAACTGAATGACCAGTCTGTTGTAACCTATTTGAGGAGTGTGCAAAGAAATCTGACCATACCACTCTCTCTAACTAATGTTCCACAGAGAAACCTTAAGATGTCAAAAATTACAGTGACATCTCAGGAAAGTTCCGGAAATATAAGGTAAGTGGAATTGCACGAAAACTACATATGAACGAAATCTTGTCACAGGACAATAATAAGTGCTGTAATCGGTTTGAAATGTGAAGAAAATATTTTAAAACATAGACAGTCTTTATTTTAAAACAAACAATATTCAGCAGTTATTTTCAACATATCAAGAATATACTAAACCTGTTAATGAAGACCTTTTAACTCTGTAATAAAACAAAACCTTCTTAGACTTATGTCAATGCCAGTGGGCGCAGCCATATTACAGTTTCACATAAATTTTATAAATACGATGAAGGAAAAGTAAATATAATATACGAATTTAAATTATACACTAATAAAAAAATAATATTCGATATATTAATAGTCTCTAGGCAGGTTGAGAAAATATTTTGAAAATGTTTTAATACAATTTGCTGCGAATCTGACATGTTTGCTTTTGTAAACATGGCGACATACCAAGATGGTAGACTTCTAAGTCTAAGAGTAGTTTGTCGACAATATTTTTCGGACTAAGTCATTTCAATCTGTTTTCTTAGAAATGGAATTTGATTTCAATATAAATTCCCTTCTGGGAGATGTCATCACAAAACTTGATAATCGTGTAGTGCCCCAGAGGCACCCGAACAACAGGTGAGAAACTTTCGAAAGATTGTTTTAAAAGCAGTTTTTGTCATTTTGAGATACGTTAACTCGGACCGTCTCGGTTAAGATTAAATTAATAATAAATAATGACGCTTTGCCTTAAACAATATTTTGTATATTTGTGTGAAGATGTAATGTGAAAACAAAATTGTCAAGCAGCCATTTCTAAAAAACCCACTAAAATAATAATAATTTTAAAAATCATAATAATACAGTTGTTTAGGCAGTTCCGGATCAAGTGTTTTTGAACTCGTTCACATGCGATCGTATATCAAATTTAATTTTTATTTTTATTTTAATACAACAAACAATTACTTACTTTGCTACTATAACAATTAAAACGAATAAAATATGCAGTATGAAGTCCTGGTCGATAATTAAAGAAGAAAATTTGGGGGTAGTTGCATATCATTTGGTTAGTTCCGGATCACGCCACCTATCGATGCTTACAAGTAATAAAACAATTTTTTTTTCAAGTGAACATCTTTGAAAAGGTTTGCAATAAAAAATAATTAATTTTAACTGCAGAATTCCGTTCCATAAACAAATCCAAAGGCTGCAATCAATGTTCATAAATTAGAGTGACAGCCATTGAAAAATGGAGGAATTTACAAAAAAGCATTGAACACATGGTTTAAAATGTTGTGATTTGGAACTGGCCCAAAGAACCTGGTACGATTTCCAGTTGTTTAACATAATATAATTACATTTGTGTATATTAACAAAAAATCATAATCCGCTAGTTTATTAAGTGCAAAATGTAGTTTATTTCTAGACAATGTTTATTATGAACTGTCACCTATTTTGTCGCT
>JAULBS010099696.1:0-16259 GCA_032355785.1 Symmetromphalus regularis | reverse complement strand
ACTGCAAACATTTGGTGTAGGGATAACTAAAATGTCTGTAATTCGGTCAATATTGAAGATTTAATGAGAAATCTGTGAACTGCAAACATTTGGTGTAGGGATAACTAAAATGTCTGTAATTTGGTCAATATTAAAGATAGAGTAATGAATTACCACTTATATTAAAGCTTCTAGTCTATATTGCATATTCCTGTAATTTGAAAGAAAATACATCTTTTAATTAGGTTAGCAGAGGTCAAAAGGTCATAATTTTGTACCAATTCGTAAAATCTAGGTTAATTTTTCTCTCATTTTTATAAAATGTGGTTTATTCAGTCTGTTATGTAGTTTTTTGTATTCATCTAGCTACATGGACCAGGTAAACAATAAAGTTTGTGATCAGGCTCCGATATACAATATACAGTCGCCTGGTTTTCGTGATGCCTGTTTTAGGAATTCCCCATATTAGTCTTGGTGCAAGTGTACTCCCGTGAGAATTGTGTAATGAAAGGAAACCACCTTGTTAAATATCTAATCATGGGTATATTATATCTTACAGAAAAAAACCTTTCATGGCAGTCTGAGAAATTGATCTGATGACTGCCAAAGCCACTATTTTGAATATTTAATGAGGTAAATCCAATATCAGTCCACAATTGTTAATTTTATCTAATTAAAATATGTAATAATATGTTTATAAGGTCAAGAAATCCATTTGTGGTATTTATTTAGACCTAACACTCAACATTTAAGAGATACCATTTAGTATATGCTGAATTTAATGTAAAAAATTGCTTTTATCTATAGCAAGTGTGAAAAAAGGTCCTGTGTAATTTTGGTGAGTAAAGCAAACCACCTATTTAAATATCATGGGTATACCATTTCTTACAAAAAGAACTGATGGCATTCTGAGAAATTGCTCTAATGACCACCTGAGCTGCCATTTTGAATATTTAATTAGCTAAGTTAATCAGTTCAAAACTGTTCATTTTATGCCCCCCAAAACCTGTGTAATATGTGTAATCGTATGTTTATGAGGTCAAGAAATTAATTTCTGACCTAACGTGCACAATTTAAGAGAAAATATTTATATATTAGTATATGTTGAATTTAATATAAAATTTCACTTTTTCTACAGCAAGGGTAATGAAAAAAACAAAAGAGGAGAATTTGGTGATGAAAGCAAACCACCTAGTCAATTATCTTAGGTATGTCCTATTTAACAAAATAAAAACTTTGTTGTGACTTAGAAATTGGTTAGTTGGCTGACATACATGTAGTCAGCATTTTGAATATTTAATAAGGTAAACCTAATATCAGTTTAAAACTTGATTTTATCTAAATAAACTAATACATTTAATTATAGGTTTATAAAGTTGATAAATCCATTGCTTTTGCGTTCATGAGGCCACCAAAAATTTGGTGATGGGGAAACTAAAATGCTTATAACTCCATAACCATATGTGATATAACTGCAAAATGCCATTCAAAATATTTGTTTTTATTCACTCTACATGTGACAATATGTAATGATCTGATTATTATGCAAATTTGCTGTCCAGATGTCAAAAGGTCATAGAAATTGGGGGTTATATAAAATCTGACCCACAAGAAGAAAAATGTGAGTTACAGGCTGCCTGTACTACTTGAGAATGTTTACTGGCTCTCAGAGGTTGCCAAGACATATATCACGTATGGTTGTGGAGTTTTAAGCATTTTAGTTTCCCCTACCCCAAATATTTGGTGGCCTCATGAATGCAAAAGCTTGATATTGTGACGTCATTTTCTCAAATCCGACCAGGCTCCCAGATGTCCACCCAAACTTTTTTGATGTCCCACATGGTCTACTTCAGTAATATGAAGAGAAACTTAGGGCACATAAAAGTTAGACAGAAACCACCCCAGCCCATGGACTGCATATACTGAATGGTATCTCATAAATGGTGCGCTTTAGGTCTAAATAAATATCAGAAATGGATTGCTCGACCTTATAAACCTATAATTAACATATTACTTTATTAAATATTCAAAATGGTGGCTATAGCGGCCATCCAAGCAATTTCTCAGTGCCATCAAAGAGTTTGTTTTTTTAATAAGATATGAGATACCCAAGATATTTAACTAGGTGATTTGTTTCATCACAAAATTCTCACGGGACTACACTTGCTCCCTGACTAATATGGGGAATTCCAAAAACCGACATATTATGAAAACCAGGCGACTGTATTGTATATCGGAGTCTGATCATTAAGTTTGTTGTTTACCTGGTCCATTTACCTAGATGAATACAAAAACTACTTAACAGACTGAATAAACCACATTGTATAAAAATGAGAGAGAAATTAGACTAAAAAATTAACCTAGATTTTACGAATTGGTACAAAATGGTGACCTTTTGACCTCTGCTGACCTAATTAATAAACATATTTTCTTTTAAATTGCAGGAATGTATATTACAGATCTTCAATATTGACCGAATTAAAGACATTTTAGTTATCCCTACCCCATATTTTTGCAGTACGCAGGTTTCAAAATTGGTTTTATAAACATGACAAAAACATAAAATCTGAATAGATTTTGCAACTAAGAATTCCCATTCCATAAACTAGATATATTAGGGTATTCAAAAATGACCTCAGACCTTTTTGGTTAAAAAAAACAGCCCCTGGGTGTTGGACTAATATTGCTGATCAAAGAGAGAAGCATACGAAGCAGCACAATTTTTTTTTTAATTATTTTAAAAAAGAATTGTGTATCACGTACCATGAGTTTGTCACAGCTCAGAAAGTAAAGCATCCACCTAAGATGTGATACATCATTGGATCAATCCCCTTAGTAGACCAATTGCATTCGCCTGAGATGTGATACATCATTGGATCAATCCCCTTAGTAGACCAATTACATCCGCCTGAGATGTGATACATCATCGGATCAATCTCCTTAGTAGACCAATTACATCCGCCTGAGATGTGATACATCATCGGATCAATCCCCTTAGTAGACCAATTACATCCGCCTGAGATGTGATACTTCATCGAATCAATCCCCTTAGTAGACCAATTACATCCGCCTGAGATGTGATGCATCATCGGATCAATCCCCTTAGTAGACAAACTTTGGCTGTTTTTTATTCTAACCAGTATTATGTATCGTCTTGTATATAATGTGCATACAAAACATTCTTGCTGGTAATAGGACAGGCGGTGGGATCAGGTGGGCCATTTAGCATTAGCCTACTCTCTCTGGTTTTAGAAAAATACTTAATGAGCAGATTGAAATGGGGGCATACATTTCCCCATCTAACCAGTTGGTCATCGGATCGATCTTTCTTAGCTGACCCATATGCAGTTTGGGCTATTTTCAAAGGACATGGTATGTGTCATCCTGTCTGTGGGATGGTGCATATAAAAAAATTACATTGCTGCTTATCAGAAAGAGTAGCCTATGTGGTGACAGTGGATTTCCTCCAAATAAATATGTCAGAATAACCATATGTATGACGTCCAATAGCCGATGAGGAGATAAAAAATCAATGTACTCAAAAGGCGTCGTTAAATAAAACAAACTTTACATTTCCTATCTGGCCTGGGCCTGTTACCAGCTTTGCACGGGCCTACCCTCATCCCCTCCTGAACAAAAGAAAAAAAGACTATATTTGTCAGGAGGTGAGGGCAGGCCTATAAGAAAGAAAAACAAAAAGAAGTGGTGTATTTTTATTTTGGTAGTGTACAATAGGGTAATGCATAATCCTCACCAATAAGGCGAACATACACACACTTTAATGTTGTAATCACAACAAACGGTAAAATCACGTGTACTAGACATTTGAATGGCATCATCAAAAAGATTCGGTTGTAAACTTTTGGCACCAAACGTATCGTCTCTTACATCTCAAAACTGATGTTAGAACAGTTTATTAATTTTTATGGCGATATATTCAGTATAGTAAAAGTATAATATAGAATGTCCAATAAATTAAAATATTTTAGTAATAAAACATAAGTATGACTACACTATTAAAAAATAATCTTTCTGTGGTTATTGTTACATTTTTAATTTTTTCTTTTTATGAGGACTCCCACTTAAAACATTTTGAATTTAAAGCATACCCCTCCCCCTACCTATCGGTAAAACAAAATCACATGGGAATAATGACAGTTCATGGCTAGCTGTAACAAGGATGACAACTACACACAACGAAGCAAAAGGAATGTTTTGTAAAGTAATGATAGTAAGAAAACATCTTTATACATTTGAGGCCAAAAATCCATTACCTAATCCCTCTAAGATGGATATACTATACATGTATATACAGCCTATCAGATATGTGATAATTATGTAATATATTTACACACTACACCTTATGTTATATTGCTAGTACTTGTTAAATATGATATTGTTGTCTGACATGGATTCTTTAAGATATAGGCAAAACCCAACAAAATATGTGACAAGATACCGTGTTGTAGATCGCAAAGTGGAGTGGGAGTAGACAGAGGATAGCTTCTCCTCCCCCCAATCATGTTGTTACTCAGTAAAAAAATTACTTTTATATAAAGATTTCTAATCCTACCACTCCCACAATTGTTTTTTGGCCTTTCTATCCCAGCAGGGCCAAAAAAGCTAGGGCAGCTTTCCAGTCATTTACCAATTTTCTTTTCAATATACCATAACTCTTAAAGCAGGGATAGCAATTAAGAAATTATTTTCACTCACCTGGGGGACCAATAGCTTTAAAAAGTTACTCGTGTCCACAAAAAATCACTAGTCCATCCATTTTAATTTGAAGATTGGGTGGATTCATAACGCAGATGTAACGTATGGTTCATGTTGAGAAGACAAATTGTATTGGCAGTACCAAGTTTTTATTTTAAGCAACACTTAATATGTGATGTATAATATAGGTTTCATTGTATTGCAATGCTAAATGAATTTGGAATCAACCTCTGTCAGCCCGTATTGAGACTATAAAGAACCAACCGAAAGTGAAAAAGACAGGATAAACATCCAGCACGTACAGTGAATGGATTTTGGTCAAATAAATGTTTAACAAGAATGCTCGGTAAATTATCAGTCGTAACAGCTACTATTTCAAAATAATATAAATTCGTAATACAAGATTGGAAAAAGATATCTACTGGCCCGAGTGACTAGCGTCAGTAAGGATTTACTTTCCCCATGCGAGAATTAATTTCTATCCCTGCTTAAAGAATGTGCCACCCTGTAAATATTTTGGCCCTAGTGCTTCCATCGAAAAAAAAGATAGCTACAGCGCTGTGAGTTAATTTTTCTTTATTTCACACATTGATTTATTAATCACAGCTATTTATTGTCAATCTTTTATAGACAGGACATCACATACCATGACTGTTAATATACCAGTCGTAATGCACTGGTTAGGTGGTGAAAAATTGCAGAATCATCCTATCAATCATATGAGAAAAACACCTCAAGCACACACTACTGACAGCTTGATCCAGCCACTTAAAGTCACCAGACTTTGTGGAAATACCTTGCTATTGGAATATTTTGTAAACACTGGCCCTAATCTGTAAGCATAACTACATACAACATGTACACATTCATGGATGTCAATGTTACTGTCATGCAAATAAAGTGTTTAAAAGCCCAGCCTTTTAATTTAAATTTGTTTTCATGGTTTAAATGTTAAAAATAAACAAATTTAATTTTTAAATTTCTTTTTGGTTTGTTTAACATTTATAGAGCACATTGATTTATTAATCATCGGCTATTGGATGTCAAACATTTGTTTATTTTGAAACGTTGTCAAGTGTGAGCTAGCCTTTAATGGGGTTTGAACCACTGTCATCAGTTTGAGAGTCCAATGTTATACCACTGGACCACAGAGGCTCACAAAACTAACTTAAAATACAATAAAAATGGAAACATATTTAATAACTTACTATTGTGACTAGGGTTCATTTTCAATTTATTTATCAAAATACTTGCTTGTTATATACAGTGAGACCTCTTTTATCTGGACTCAAGTAATCTGGAAACCCCACCTTTGCAGAAAACAAAACCCCTGTTAATCTGGAAATTCGGTTTCCGAACCAGACAGTCATAATCCAAAACAAAGTGTGATAAATAAAGACAATTTGCTTTGTTTAACAGTACACCACTAATTGACCTCTTCGTTAACCACGCCTCCCACAAGGGAGATAACTGCAAGTTGCTAGGTTAGACAAACAGTATTGTAATGGCGGATCACAGCTCCTTGGTGGGTAATTACAAGAGCAGCACGAGTCACATCATATTTGTCAAAAAGAGTCATCAAGATAAGTAGTTGATACATGGTATTATTGTGTATTACAGACCTGCCTACCCATAAAATGCCCTTTCGGGAACCTAGGGACCATAAACATGATTTCTCAGAAAATCTAAGGGTTCTGCCAGGAATGCATCATACCAGACAACTGTCATTGTTAAGGCGGCAATTGTAACAGTAACAGTACCAAAAGGTTGCACCGACGGTTTCAGCACCGGCCATTCGGTAGTGTTATCGACCAAAAACGTCTGCAGAATTCTTTGTTTCTTTGAATCTGGTTTTGGTGCTTCGCCTGTTCTTTTATTTATCATCACACCACTCTCTAAAATGTCTCGGATCATTGACAACATCCCACTGACAAAAGCTGCCGTTGATGAACACATTAAAAGAGCAGCTTACTAAGCAGGGCACGTATATGGGGTCAAACATTAAAGCTCCAGCCATAGATTCCAGAACCAACAAACTGAGCGTGTGAAGTGACTGAAAATGGATTCTAACCTCAATGGACTACTTTACCTGTTGCAGGGATAGCATGTCAAGATCGCTTTTCTTGCAAATGCAGCAGATCCTGCAAGTATTTTAAGATCAACTTAGAATGCACACAACTCTGCAAGTGTGATGGGTTTAGGTACGCCTACGTTTAGCAAGGGTTTAAATGGGTTTTAACATTGGTTTAGCATTTGAAATTTCATTTCTATCTTACGTAGATAGATTATATTAAAGAAAGTTAAAATTATGGTGGCCATCTTGAAATCCAATGTGGAGCTATCTGGCTTCATTTTAGATTGTGCCACTTCATTGCCTGGTCAAAAACATTGGTTTAAATTTGGAATTTTGTTTGTCTTATCTAGATTATAAAGAGAGCTAAAACCATAGTGGCCATCTTGAAATCCAATATGGCAGCCATCTCACATAATTTCTGATTATTCTGTGATACTCCCTGATATTGAAAACATGGATAAAGATGCTTGATTTACAGTTCTAGACGCTGTAGATATGAATATATATTGACTAAAATATTTTGGTGGCCATATTTGATTTCAAGATGGCAGCCACCAAGGGGCGCTAATTTTTGGGGTCCATTTTTGTTAATGATCCTTAGGTATGATACTACCACTGTGGGAAGTTTCATGCTTTCCTGAAAAAGTGCACGATTATTCTCCTCAGCCGCTCTACTATGTTAGTATTTTTCATTTTTGGGGTAAGGATAAATAAATGACTATATCTCTGCTATGGCTGAGACGATGTTACTCAGATTTCTTTTTAAAAGATGACTGATATGCAGTTCTTAAGTGTGCTATGTCATATATTGGCATATTTTAAAAGGTAGCCCGGTTATAGATAAATATAGACACTCACCTTATTAAATCGGAAAAGAAAATGAAACCCTGTTTTACTTAAAAATGACAATTTTTATTAATTTGCAAGTAAACACGTAACTTTATATACAATCATTTTGCTTTGTATTCCATAGTGGTTATATATTAATTATATATTTGGTATAGATTAATTAAGTAAAAATTTATTTATATATCTTTATAATACAATTTATTGTATTTTTCATTTTGGGGGTAGAGATAAAATCAGTAGTCATATCTTTGCTACTATTGTCAATATTTTACATAAATATGTTTTAACAGATGGCTAATATACTGCACATTTGTAAGGTATGTCAAATGTAGTCATATTTTTGAAAATTGGTTGTTATAGCTAAAGATAATCAGTCACCTTATTAAATCATGAAAACAATATATAGCGCTTTTTAACATACAAATGACAATTCTTGTTATCTGCAAGTCAGCACATAACTTTAAATGCAGTCATTGTTTTATATTCCATTTTATTTATGTGTACCATTTGTGGTATACATTAATTAAGTAAATGCCAATTAATAAATCGTTATCTGCTAATTGACCAAAATTATGATATTAATTATTAGTGGCAGATATACCCATTTGTATATATACCTCCACTCCCTTGCTCTCACCCCCCAAAAAGATTAAAAGATGACTAATTTGCTACAAAATAGTAATCTTTTAACAAATTGAACAAAATCGTACCATTCATGAAGGATTATAGGGAGTGTGAGCATAAAAAGTCCCCTAAGTCCATGCATTTCAAATATCTCAATCGCAATATTTGATTTACCCTAGTAATGTTCAAAATATGATATCTCGTTAGGGTTTAACGCTAGCTGGCTGATTTTGGTGTCAAATGAAAGCTACGATTCTGTAGAATACAAAGAACTAGTAAATATATTACTTTTCATGTCTTTTTTTGTCAAAGAGAAAATATAAAATTGTGGGCAATTTATTGGCTGTCGAAATATGAAATGGGGTGGTGTTCTTTAATGATGAATTAGTCATAGATTAACCAAATCAATCCTACAGTACTACATACGATTATAACCAGCTGATCTTAATCTTTTATTTGATATATAATACTTGTTCAAGAATCATTTGTGGGCTTCATGATGTAAAGAATTGTGAGTGTACCGATTATTGTATGATGTCGTTGAAAACGTAACGTTTTTAAGGGCACCTTCAAATTTTGGTGAAAAAAACAGGAAAAGCTACTCTATATTAATTGCTATCATACATGGTTTTTATCCAGAGACATGTACCTTGCAAGAAATAACTATGGCAATTTACCCGTTTTGGTGGTATCAACCAGCCTATCTGGCTCATGCACTAGTAAGAGATGTCAGTCAGGATCAACCAACATACCTCTGACACCCACCTTTCATTCTGCTTAAGTAATGATTAATTATTCTGTAAGGAGAAAAATAACTTAAGTCTACATTAACACTTCAATTAACAAGTTTTAGAATGTGTTTTACTATTAATCTGTTAATTCTATTTGTTTGCACTGCAAAATTAATTTGAGAGATCAAGTTATAGAAGGTTAAAAGTTTGAAATCCATTATAACTAGTTTGTATGGTACATGTAGTTACACCAAGACCACAGTATCGCTTCTTGATAAATGTTTTTAAAAGGTCAAAATTAGTTATTAAGTTCAACTTTATAGAGAATTATAAATCTGATTTTTGTCTCACTGGCAAGGTAGTCTCAGGTAGTGAGATGGAGGGGTTACAATCAAGTTACTAATATACTGATTCAGTTTATAAACTGTTTTTAATGCTTATTACTGCATATGGTAACCCTTTTTCCACCCTACACATGCGGTGATAAATATCAATTTGGAAACTGAAATCAAATAATCTGACAATTAGATGATGGTCATAGTCTGATGACAGTTCGCTGTAAATGCTGAGCATTGCTTTTTACACAGGTGCCACTAGTAGCAAAAAAAACATTTGATAAAAATCTTTTTGTTAATGATCATTAATCTATTAGATTACATGTGGTTAAAAAAGGCAGACGGCAGTCAGTATTTGGTATTTGGCTATAACTCTTTAGAATAATTTCACATAATGTTCACACAAATGTATACTTTTTATCATAATTTGTTTCAGGGTGGAAAATTTACCAAATCATAAACCTTTTAAAACAAATCTTTTAACTGATATATCAGGGCTTCTAGAATTTTTTTTAAATTCACAAGCTGTCGGACCAGTGATTTTCAAAATTCACAGCCCGACTTAAAAATTCACTAGCCCTACATTTTGCAGGATTAAAAAATAATCCATTACAAAAAATGCACGTTTCTGCACCCTGATTCAAGATTAGTGTCACTATTTTCAAAAACAAAAGAACACAATAGATCTATCAGTTTATTTTTTTAAAATGCCACATCGATCCGATTGTCTCAGACTTCGCGGATGACCGACTCAGAGTAAGATTAAAAACTGACAAACTGAAGTAAAATAATTATTACCTTCAATGTAATAGGTAACAATGGATACATTAATTACTTAAAATAATTATATTTGGGATATTTCGACATCTTGCCGGAAACAGAAATCTTGGACAGCATTTTTTTGGCAGATTACACTTGCATGTTATTTGACATGTTCCAGGCTAATAATAGTTGGACTTTATTTATCGAAAAAAGCAAAGCAAGCACTTTCCAATGCTGAACATAGCTAATGAATTATGAATGCAGTGGGGAAACTTATCTTGTCAATATTTATAGCACTCTATTAATTATTTAAAAAAAAAAAAACTTTGTTGCAGTTTTCGAGAGGATTTAGATTTTTTGAAATTCCACTAGCCGTTGGGCTAGTGGAAAGCAATTATTTGGTAGCCCGACCACAAAACCTACTAGCCATGGGCGTCGGGCTTCCATATTCTAGAAACCCAGAATATATATTCAGAATTCTTTTGAAAACTAATAATACTAAGTATTTTAGCCAGTCAAACACTACTTTTTCTTCTATTCGTGACCAATTCTTTTCACTTGGTATACATCAGCCAACTTTAAATCAGAAAAGACTTCAGACTGTTTCAGAACTAAATAAAAACCATCTAAATATGTATGTATTTTAACATTTCAAGAAAATAATTCTGATACAATACTTTACAAGTGAAGTGGGTGAGATCATTTATTATTTTATTTATTTTAAGGTAATGCTCAATGGCTGTGTAGCAGAAATGGCTGGAGTGGGCATCCTGACTTGAGTAACTGTGTGTCCCCATGGGTGGAGCAGCTAGAAAAGGAAATAGATAAGCAGGTCAATTATCTCCTTAAATACATGCAATACTTGTTGCCAACTTGTTCGAGTGTGATAGACTTTAAGCATTACAACAGGCAAATGTTAAAAACCTTTTTAATTTAATATCATACAATTAATACTTATCCATACTGTACTAATGGAGAAATGGTTAAATATATAAATAAAAAACAAAAACCCAAAACTAATTTCACATTTCCTTATAGCCTTTTGAAGTCAAAATTAAATATCTACTTAAATGCTATATATAAATTTGAATTGCAGTTGGATGGTGATGTATCTAATGGCAATGCTATGGAAATTCTTGAGAACCTCATAGCTGTCACATCTGTGAACACAGGAGATCTGAAGCACACCACCACTAAACTACTCCCCAAGCTAATGAAAGTGCTACAGAAAGACATGGCACAACCGATGCCACCAAACATAAAAAGGCAGAAAGTGAAAAGATTCAGCAAGGTATGTACAGTGAGACCTTGTTTATCCGGACTCCAGTAATCCTTACGGATGGTCATTCAATAAAACAAAATTCCCACACTGTAAATGTATCCGTTAATCTTGAAATTCGGTTTCTGTAACCGGATGGTCATAATCCAAAAAAAAGTGTGAGAAATAAAGACAATTTGCTCCGTTTAACCGTACACCACTAATTTCTAATATCAAATAGAACAGAAAAGAAATGATCACACATGACCAGTTGCATAATCAATGCAAGCCAGTTGACAAAGGATTTCACACCACTGTTTTCTTAACCCTCACTGTATATATACATAGTATGACCAATCCATATCATACTCATGTGATTTTGTAAACCCAAATTGGTCTTATTCTAATTACAGTTTAAGTCATAAGTTGGTAAAAAGGACATCAAATTAGATAACACTGTGCACTTATGCAGGGGTTCTACATAGCATCTGGAAAATGGGTGTCATCGTGACTGACAGTGTTGTATTTTGGGAGTCTAAACATTAAAAAATGGGAGTCAAGCATATTATTTCAATCACATAATTAACTGAATAATGTCTTGTTTATATTACATACATACCCATTATCCACTGTTCTATCTTTATATTACTAATATGTGAGACGTCAAATCAAACTGAGTCTTATGTCGTATTTTAGACAAACTGAATTATGTACATATTCATTTTCCTTGGATGATAAGCTCCATTTTGATACCATTCTCATATCTGTATCCCTTCTGGTGACCGAGATATCGCCATATATTTTCTGGATAATTGGCGAGTTTATGAAAAAGAAATTCAGAGAAAATGAAGGTTAAAAATTAATGTAGTCAAAGATAAATTTTTCTTAGTAATCATCATTTAAATTTTTAAATTTCACTGCCACATTATTTATAAACAGTGTAGCAATTGGTACCAACAGTTATTTTTCATGTTCTATCATCAATAGCATTTCTAAAATATAAATGTTTGTTAAAATAATAGCTTGAAATACCTTTGCCGAAAATCCCCGATATCGGTAAAATCAACAAATTGCATAAAATTACTATTATTATGGCAGAAAGCTTGCTAAAAATACTGTCAATTTACTTTGTGATCTTTTCCAATTGCTATAAAGTCCTTAATAATGCAATTGACACGATATTTATAGGTTTTTATTGCGTAATTTAAGATTGGAAATCAAGACTATTGAACTACGATTCTGTATTACAAGCACTGCCATTAAACACGTGACTGAATTTGGCCAATCAAAGCGGTGGATTCGTCTGTGCGTATAACAAGCACAGTCGTTTACGTTTAATATGACCCACAAATCCAATGCGATCCAAGTTTATAGCACATTTAAATGGGAAACTTGTGACATCATTTCAAATAAGGGTCTCCGGCCTCAGTTTGATACCAGGATTCCCTTGTTTATTTATAAATATCATGGCGCAAATGATGTGCGGAGTTGGTGGAAAAATTGAAATTTTTCACTACAAATCTGCCATTTGTCTTGGATGTGTTTCACCAAAGTTGCTTTAAAACATGTTTTGGCTTGTATTTTCACAAAACTGATTGATGGAACATTTAGATAAGGTGTTTATGAAGATTATTAGGCCATAATATGAGAGATGACCGAAAATTACCTAAAGCTCTATTTTGACTGATTCTTCAATACTAGGTCTTCAATACTAGGCCGTGCGACATAAGATCTGATTTGATGTGACGAGTCACATATATGTGTATCCATTGTTTTTTCTTCTCATAAATAATAGGTTTTTGTGTATTTAAAACAAATAAAAATAATTGATGTCAGAAATATTTGCGTCAACCATGATGCACACATATTTTATTTAGGAGTATTTTAGTGAAATATTGCCTCAAATACGCAGGATTCCTGCATCATGTGAAACCTTGCTTATGTTTGTAGTATTTTGTTGTTGAAACACTTTGTCAGTTTTTATGATAGTAAATAAATGTTAAATTGTTATTTGCAGTCATTCTTAAAGACAAGTAGTAACTTGTTGTCAAACAAACAAAAGACATCCTGGCTGGATCTGCATTCTGTTGACAGGATGCAAGCCGCCATGACTCTAATGGTAAATGTTGAGACCTTGGCATACAGTATCACAAGCACTGTGGAGAATGATACAACAGACACTATTGTCAATGAAAACATCAGTAAGTTGGCCGTGTTGATAAACAACTGACATTCTCATATTTATATAAGTAAACAATTTAAAATCCAAAAATAGTTTTGTTTTACCAAAAAAAGGTAAATTGACAATATTATTATATTTAAAAAACAAAACAGCCGGGAAACATTATTAAATGTTTTATTCCTCTGCAGGACCATTGTCCTTGTCGACAGTGTTGTATCCCTTGCATGTTATTTTGTTGAAAAAATATACTAAGCTGATAGACTGACTCAGTAGACTTAAATTTAAAAGATTTAAAGCTCAAAATATATTTTACTTGAAATAAGAAGTGTGTGGCTAATAGACTTGTTGGTTACTGTGAATATATACAATTGTTTGATGTTTTTCAGTGGTAGAAGTAAGTGTGATGAGATCATTTATTGGCTTGCAAGACATGACTTTCCCTGCTCACAAGAGCCAGGCCACCTCCCACTGGGCTCTGTCATCTGACTCAATCACCATACCCAAGCAGAGTCTGTCAAGCAATGTGCACAATGGTTAGTGATAAGCACTTAAAATATACAAATAGTTGTGTCAGTAAAATGTAGATTAAGTTGGTCATCAAATACATGTACACAGTGTTTTGCTTGATGTTGCGTGAAACAAACAAATACATGTAGGGAAGAGCATCCTTTTAAACACTGAATAAGTGCTACATTTGACTGACTTATATACATGTATATATTTATATTTGTCTGTATATATGTCTGTATATATGTCTGTGTATGTTTATTTTATAATGATATGTAGTATATGTAATTCATGCAAGGTTTTGTAAATACAAATAACAACCATAATTCATATACACAAATATACTTTAAAAAAAATTAAATGTTATTCCTTTCACAAAAAAAGAGAAACAATAGCTAAAATTCTTCTTAAAGAGCATTGGTTGTTAGTGGTGTTACTTTTCTTTTGGTAACGCAACTAATAAAATAAAGTTTAATAATAAATTCTTCCTAACCAATAATAGTAATCAAAACATTTCCGTGTGTACTTGACACAAAAACACGTCTTTTATATTTTAGTATTATTTTACACTACATAGTTTGTATTTAACATTGTTATTCACTGGATCACATCTCAGGGCTTGCCCTAGGTTCCCAATTTGCCAATCTTTAAATTCTTTTGCCAATTTCAATATTGATTCGCCATTGACATTTCAATTTGAAAAAGGTACAAGTTGCAAAAACAAACGTGATTATTGTGTTCGCTTGTCGAATAGTGGATGCACAAATAAAGTGTCATAATAACAAATAAAATAAGTTTTTAAATCTTTAACAAATGATGATAACTTAGGATATTTAACAGAATTGACATTTCATTTTGGTAGTTTATTTAACATTTTCCCTAGCACTGCTAGTGTTAAATGGTGACGCAAATTATTTGTTTGTATTTTATAAGTTTAATGAATGGTGTGTGTTACAAAAGTGGAAATCATCATTATGGACTCCCACTGTAGTGGTTTTAGCACAAGGGGAATCATTTTGAAATAATAAGTTCCTATCAGGCGCAGATGCAGAATTTCTGAAAGGGAGGTCCAAATGTGATGAATAATGGTTAATTTCCACGTCCTTCCACTCGTAAAATGTAAAGAAAAGAAAAAGAAAGAGAAAAGTGGGACCTGCTACTGCCTAAGATCACATGATTTGAAATGCTATATAGAAATATTTTTGCCGACACAGATTTAATAATAATTGGGATTAACATGATAAGAATGGTACTCTAATTAGCTGTACACTTAAAGTCTTTGACATTGAACTCTACTTTTGCTTTTTTCTTTTTGTCTCATTGTACCCAGTCAATAAACATAAAGGCAATCATGAATGAAAACATCTTTGTGCTATTGCTATCAAAACACTGGCGAACGATTGTTTTTCCCAAATAGAAATTGTCAGTTAACAGCAGTTGCTGATATTTCTTTATAAGGGATTGAGGGATACAAGTTACCAGTGTTAAATTTATATCAGGCTTAGTATAAAGAAATTATCATTTGTGAAAGGTATATTTAAAAAATAAATAAATATTATGGTATTTTAGCTAATAATAATGTATTCAATTGCAGTATGTATTCAATCGAGCACCCCTTTTTTAGAAATGGATTAATCTAATAGTTGTGTAAGTTGGTTCTCAACTGACTATTATTGTGGCATAGATTTTAGCGTAGGGTAAATACAAGAGGAGTTCCAGTTTAACAGTTCTGTGATGTAAAAGTAGGCTGACCACGTGCATTTGCAAATAGTGTTGTCTAATTGTGATGCGTAAAAATCTGCATAATCGGTTGTAAAAGTGCGTGTTTATTTCTGATGAAAGTCTTTTTGCAAATTTTTTTGCCAAACTATAAATTATTTTGCAAATATTTTGTATTTTTCGCAATTGGCAAATTTGGCAAATGACAGCATGAGCCCTGCATCTCCAGCATCACGGACAGCAAATAAAAATACCGTTAAAGCTTTATAATTAAAAACGTGAATAAAAATAAAATTATCCAAAAACTTTTGTCCCTCATTTCCTTATTCCCAAACTCATAGAATGATGCTTCTGGTGCTAAAATTTAGCTTTTGATGGACTACTGTGTTCATATTGAAAGATTCATGATTGGCAACACCATTGACATTAGACTAGACCATATTTAAAAAAAAGGGCTTATTTAAGGGTGGTTAGGGCATTTTTGAGTAAAAGTTGGTATCCAGTCCTATTAACCTATTTTGGG